>JAHNEJ010000111.1:0-249161 GCA_022559845.1 Amorphophallus konjac | reverse complement strand
CAGTGAGCTAGGGTGATCGGCTCTCTCGTGTGCCCAGATCGGGTCACGTGACGGTCTCGCACTCTCTCGCAGCAGCGGTGAATGATAATATAGCGAGCTAACGGACCTAAAGCATGCTCTCTAGCAGCGGCATAAACAAGTATATATGAAAATAAGCAAATGCCGAGTGTAGGGAGCGAGAACGATACCTCCACGCGCTCGGCGTGGGGAAGACGGACCCGGCCGAAAACTCGTACTCCCGGGAAACTTAACACACAATAATTACAGCAATGGGAACATACCCACTCCACGCAGGGAGGTAAAGGGCTATACAAATGGGCCCGGGAGGATCGAATTCGGGTTGACAGGCAGCTTCGTGTGTTGATTCGGCTACACGCGTGTTCACGACCGCGGGGCCCACGTGCTGTCCGGAGGGGCCGTGTGGGACCCGGTGGTACTGCTGTAGTGGAGATACTTGGAGAAGCGCTCCCCGGGCTGGCGGCACGCTGGATCGCCGGCCGGAGGCCGGGCGGCTCCGTTCGGCACCGGTCGGAAAAATCGATTGGAAATCTGCCGGTTCTGTATTTCAGCGCGCGCTCCGGTGAGAATGGATGCTGCGATCAGCACCGGTGTCGGAATGCGACGAGATCAGAGCCGTTGGAAAGCTGCTTCGAAGTACTGCAATCTAGTGGCCTTCAGAAAAATTCACCAGATTTGTACTTTGTGTTGGTGAATTTTATATGCTGCTGTTGTACAGTAACCGAAGACTCAGATCTGCAGAGAACTTTTCTGTTGATTGCCTTTGACCGTGAAGTAGATGTCCGAATTTGAAGATGTGTTCTTCAGCAAGGTTGTAGAAAATCGAACAAGGAAACCAGGACTATTTTTGGATCTGGATTTGGAGGTGGTGGTGATTTGTTCTGATTTTGGAAGTGGAGGGTGGTCGGCTCTGGGATCTGACTAAAAACACTGTATCAGAGGAAGAACACGAATTTCTAAAAATAGATAGAAGGTTGATAAAAAATTAAGAAAATTTGTGGAGGTAGGGGGTGATGGGCAGAACTCCCATTAAAATTGGAAGGGTTTGGACAAATCAAAAAGATGGTCGGAGGGGGAGAACTCAGAGGTTCAGTCACTATAGATAGAAACCTGGCAGATCTGGGATGACAGGTTGGACGAAAATGTAAAAATACTAAATGGTGGATTTTGGGCGTGAAAATTTAGGTGGCACTTGGGATGCAAGGGTAGAACACACCATAAAAATTGTAGCTTGAGATATTCACGTGGAGGAGAGAAGATATTCGGACAAGAAGCCTCTGTTCAGGATGGACAGAACACCGAAGGCGGCTCCGCGGCGGCGTGATGGCGGCACGGACGGCGGCGGCGGGGGCACAGATGATCACCGGAGATAGAGGGGAGGGGATAGAAGATAGAAATCACTCTAGAACTGGAGGTTGGAGGAGAGAAACCAGAGGGAGAGAGGAGGGGCTCAAGAACACTCTTGATTTTCCAACAATTTTCTCTTCATTTCTTCATTAATCTCTAATGACACTATACATAGGCTTATATAGAAAATGGCAAGGGGTGGGGGGCTGGGAATTTCATGGGAAAAAAGTCATTTTCTTCCCCCATGTGGTCAAAACTCAAAAAAAATAAATTACATATGAATGGAGCACTCCTTTGACTAGGTAGGTAAGGTAGGTGACCTACCATGGACCAATGTAACCACTTGTCTACCCATGTGGCATTTTGACATTCAACCCTTCTAGATGGCCACGTAGGATGGTTGACCAGCCCCACATGAGTGACATGAACCAATGGGAAAGGGCTGAGGGCCCCCTTGCTGGTCCTACTGACAAATTACAAAGAAACCCAAACAATCCGTGGGAATGACGCATTGGCTTATAAAGTCGTACAATTGCGTATATACTTTCCCGTGGATATACAAATAAACTAAAGGACATAAATGTAAAATAAAATGTACATGCTCGGCGTCGTTTCCCATCAGCAGTGCTCGGAATCGGTCACAGGCGCGTCGGACGGAAGCGATGGCCGGCCGACAGGCCGTCGGGCGCACCGCCTCATCTGGTCAACGTAAAATGCAAGACGAGTAACGGATGGGAACCCCACCGTTACTCTCCAAATAACGCACCTTCAACGGGCCATTGTTTGGAAACGACGCGTCCTCTAAGGACCGTCAGGCGTGTGACGGTTCCTGGCAGGACCATCACACCACCTGGAACACGGGCGGGTATGGTTTGAAAACCGGAACCCTCCCGGACGATAGAAATCGTCGGGTAACGACTTGAAAACCTGTATCCTGTCAATCCATACAACTCAAGCAACAATTTAACACCTAAATACATCACATGCAAAGCCCATAAAGCATTAAACTCAAGAATTTAGCTAAAACCCTACAAATAGGAAACTGAACATCACGCATGCCACGGGGTTCTAATCAACGAACTAGCCACGGGAATTGATCCTAGCAAGTTCAGGAGTCCATCCCCCTATCTCTTGCGAGCCGAAATGGTCGAAAAGGCCGCATGCAAGGAGGAAGGGTCACGGGGCCTTCACGCTCCACCTCGCTCCTACGATCATCGAATCACGCCGAAGTGGGTACCCACGCGTTCCTCTCGACGCGAGGAATCCAATGGCGCCAACCCCGCCTCAATCCGTCCTCGTTCGGCCCGAAATCCCTAGGAAGGGGGAGAGGCGATCGGACGAAGGAGAGAGAAAGGGGGGTGAGAATGAGATCGACGGGGAGAGAGAGAGAGTGAGGGTGGTTAATAAAAAAATAAAATTAATATATATATATATATTATAATTATTATATATATAAAAATCTTATTAATTCTAATAACTTTCAATTAACCCTAAAGAAATCCGGAAAAATACCAGAAAAATAGCCGAAAATTCCAGAACAAATACTAGAACAAAATCCGATAAGGATCCATTAAGGCACGGGCCTTACAATACTGGCCCACTAAACTCGCACAAGGGCTACCCACCGTGATCATGGAACTCACGCGGATATGACCATCCGCTGTCACAGAACTCACGCAGATATATTTCACCATGGGCACGCAAGCCACGTGGAAACAATACTATATATATGTGACCAAACCCACCGTAGGGAATCCATAAAATCTCATACTACGTGAATTCATTCTCGGGCAACCGCCGCACTCACGAGGCCGAAATGGCCCAATTTCCATGGGTTTATATGAATATAATATTATTTCCTATGTTCCGAGGTGAAAACCAGTCTACGGAACTCAAACGGGCTGAATGGTCCTCAATTCGGTCGACCAGCACAGCTGGTCGGTTGACCTACTAGGGACGGGTCAGTCGACCGACCATCCTGGCCGGTCGACCAACTGGGAGGTTCAATTGACCGACCTACCGCCGGTGGTCGACCGAAATTCCCATTAGCCACCTGATCACCCAGGCACCCAATTGGTCAACCGAACCCAGGGAACGGTCGATCGAATCTGGCACGTCCATGACGGGAACCCCTCCGGGGGACCCGTTCCATGCCCCACTCGCTCCGCTCGAGGGGGAAAACAAGGGAGAATCATTACCCGCCATCCAAACCATCGAAAACACGTTTTAAACTACAAATCGCCGCCCAAATTGGCGAAATCATCTCTCACTCCAAAATATACATTTTAACCCAAACATGAAGGAAATCCACTCTTCCTCACCCGAATCAACTTGGAATCACGAGGAAATAACGCAAGGAGGGTAAGGATTCATCCCCCTACCTTTTCCAAAGAAAACCGCATGAAGTTGGGGTCAATCCACGCCAAAAACTACGAGGTTCCCCACAAACACGCGACCGGCTCACCTCGCCACCGCCTCACGTTCCTTGCCTCGTGTATGCCGCAACTCATCCCACGTCGCTCACCGTCTCCTCCTCGATGCTCTCTGACGGCCGTCCGAAGAATGGGGGAAGATTGGGTGAGAACGAGAGAGGGCAAGGGGAGACACAGCAGAGGGAGAGGGTGAAACGGGAGAGGGGGAGGAGAGAGAACGAGAGATTGAGGGAAAAGAGGGGTGGGGGTTTAAATAACGAAATATTATTATTTTGTTTCTTTCTTTGTTTTTTTTCTTCTTCTATTCGTTGAAAATCCAAACGAAGTGGGAAAATTCCCAAATTTCAACCCGGTGATCCTCAAAAGTGCACAACTCACCGGCTACATCACAAAACCCGAAAACGTCTTGTTTTCTCTTATTTGAGGGACCATAAGATCCGATATTCTCAAAATTCATTTTTAATTAGAAAATATATTCCGAAACCCACGGGGACACTCCGTTATTGATAAGATCATATGACTCTTACATTACAAATCCTCTATTAAACAATAGAAATTATTGTATACTGGATAAGGGCAACGATACCCATGGATGCAAGATCTGAAAACCAGGGCATGACACTGATCCTACATATGCTACCTATCTCAGAGATGATGATGACCCTATGATATCATAGATATCAAGAGCAACAATTGAATGAGGTGAGTCGGATCTTGATGAAGAGACAGATAATCCAGGAGATCCACCACGGCTCAACACTTTCCTACCATCAATTGTTCATCAGGAAGTAGGTCAAGGAGATGACGAGGATCTGAGAGAGGTTGGTTAGACTCCAATGCAGGCAAATGATCATGAAGTCAACTTAGATGTTGAGTTCATAATTGGGGACACCTCATATGCTCAATATGATGTAGCATTAGATATATTGATGTTGTCTCTTGCAACATCACAACACTCAGTATCTATGGATCCTAGGAGGACCATTACTTCATCTTGGGTAAAAAAAATCATATTTATTGACTAACACCTTTAATATTAATTCAGAAGTATATATTTATGTAGTCTTTTATAAGAGAATGATGCAGGCCCATACAACACCTCGATAGTCATCTCCCCCTGCAGCACCGCGACAGTTAGAATCTAGGAGGGGTACTTCATTTAGAGAGGTGAAATCACTCCTACTGACTTACACCTTATGTACATGGTCTATATGTTTATTACTAATGTAATATTTTTGAAAGAAAATGTTGTAGCCCCCTACAGCACCTCGACAGTCAACTCAAACTGTTGTGCCTTGGCACTCAGTATTTAGGGACCTTAGAGGGTCCAATCAGTCATCCATGGTATATCTATAGCTACTGACTTACACATACTTTTGCAAATTGAAATTCTTATTGGAGATCACCTCTTCATCTCAGACATTTGGAGGGAGACAATGTACGATAGATAAACCTCCTACTCCATAGAAGAAATCAAGGTGGAAGACATTATTTAAGAGTAAAAAGGGCAAGCAATTAATCACCAGTAAAGCCATTGGGTATTGCAAACTTGGAGATGCTAGATCTGACTGCAAATGACAACACTCCTTCCCCATCCGGACCATCACAGAGTAGGACTAGGGATGACTCTGATGAGAGTTCACGGGCACCTTCTTCTTCCCATAGTGGTGGCGATTCTCGTGGTGGTCAGTGTAGTGATGCTAGGGACCATGACAGTGGTGGTCATGGTGGTGTTGGCATGGCATTCATAGTAGAGCAGAACTTCACACATGCCACACAAGATGCAAATCAGGTGCTCCAGAGCAAGGGAGCAGGCGGGGAGCGGAGCAGAGGTATGGATAGAGAAGTTTCGTGGCAAACAATGATAGTAGGGCATGCTTTTCGAGTTAGAGAGATTGAGCACACAAGACTCTCGAAATTCTGATTATGAGTATGGACAATCATGGTAGCAATACAAACATAATAATGATTCAAAGGGCAGACATTAGACGTTCTCAATGTACACATACCCTATAGGAGGCTATTATGTTTATGGAGTTACATAGGCATATGGCTATGGGTATGGACCGTATGGTCAACTTTCAGCTCAACAGCCATCGCCCATGATGTATAGTCAGGGTTCTCGGGAGTATGAGTATTATGTACGGATGTACTACACATTATATAGCTCTTCCATGTTGTATAGTGGCTTCTTATCCCACATATTGACCATGTAGAACATCTGGTTCTTTGGAGATGGGACTTACCCGGTCTTGAGACCATTTATGCCGGAATAGGTATTTCTTACATATATTTATATCTTAGTTTCCAATCATGAATGATTTAGTTCATCACTTGGCTTTTGCATGTGTTCTTCAATTAACTGATCAAGAACTATTCAACTTTACGTATCATCATGGACTGGCATTGACATCCCATACGGATACACGGGTATAGTGTTGAGGGTGATCGTCATGTGCATTATATGTATTGTCAGCATTACATCACTGGCATATAAGGATTTACTGAGCATCTTGTGGGAGTGGACTGAGATTGTCCTCCTTGTCCTTCAGATGTCTAAGATTACTTTCGAACAGCGTTATAAGATGGCCCTTTTTGTGGTAGAAGATGTGGGGCTACATCCTCCTCTAGGTCTACGGTTCCACCGGCACTTGTCTGGTCTTCATCCAATGATAGAGATGCACTAGTGGATGTAGTGAAACATTTCTTTGAAGTGTTTCATGTATTCTCTATCATTGCATATGACATCGTCGGTACAGATGGTTAGAGCTATATAGACTCACCCACGTACACCTCCACTCACTAAAATAGAGTTAGACTTTACAAATTATGTGTCATCTGTATCTTCATCTGACTGGGAGGACTTTGAGTTAGATGACTCAAATGTTTGACCTTGTATATTATCGTTAATTGAAAAGTGAAGATCAACGATCGATCTCTTCTCTTAAACACACACATTTTTGTTTCTTTATATAATTTTTTATTGCAAAGTGTAGCTAAGCTAAATCTACCCTCCATGTGTTAAATCCACTATCCTTAGACTTTAAACTTAATCGTTAAAAGAAAACTTTTAAACTTAATCGTTAAAAGAAAACTAAGTTTTCATTAAAAAAACTTATTTTCTTAAAAAATTCACTTTTTTATTTTCTCACAATATTTGACACATAGTTATCATCCTTCTTTTCAACATTCACAAGTATTTATATTGTATGTTATGTCATAAATGATTCCCAGAGCAGTGGTCAGTGACATTGGATGACAACGTAGAGTCATATTGGAGAGCAACCAAATTGATGGCATTGCAACTATTATCGCGAAGAGGACAGGGGCAGAGGTGCCTCCTATTTGAAGAGACATTTGGCAGGGGCTGCTGAATACTCGAACATCAATAGTTGTACACATGTGCCCATAAATGTGAAGAATGTAATGGCCAGACACCTGCTAGAGAAGAGGGCCGAGGCAATGCAAAAAAAAGACTTGAGGACTTGGAATCACATGACTCAAATGTTTGACGTTATATGTTCTCGTTAATTGAAAATCAATGATGTATCTATTCTTTTCAGCTTATCTGCTTTTGCACAATTATCCCTTGTAAAAGGTTTTGCTTGAGCCTCCATATAGTAAGATTTCTTGTCTTCCCTATTTTTTGGTAAATCGTTCTGCATTTAGTTGATGTACGAACGGACGCAAAGGAGGTACCAGAGCGCCTGTGGTTTTGCTCCACATCATGGGAATTTCCACCATATTACCAGGTTTTATTATATTTGGATGAGTAAAAGCTTGATGTAACCAACACAGTCCTGTAACCTGCTATGAGAGACAACAAACAGAGAAATTGTAGTGAGATCAATGATCCCTTTGGCATCTAGCTTGTCCAATAACAAACAGCGAAAAAGCCCAAAAAGAAAACATGAACTACATTATACAAGGAAAAGGGTAGATGGAGTGGAACTCTTTTAAGGACCACAGTTCACTTGTGCGGCTGAAGAATTAATCAAACAACCTCGATGCCATATCACAAAGAGGTTAATTGCACATAATCCAAAGCCTATACGCCCAGCCACCAACTTTCTGCCGAAGAAAACAGAACACCATATATCTGCTTCTACGCAGTCATCAAGATCTGAACAGAAGCCGATAAAGAAACAGAAATGAGGATTACGTTATCAGACAGGTGCTTGTATTTCCGAAAATCCTGATGTCAGCTGATTAGCTTTGCGTCGTTCAAACTGCAAATAGGATTGCGTCCTTCAAAAGTGCAAACAGGATAGTTTTTATTTCCTCATATGACATAGTCAACAGGATGCATATATATCCAAAATTAAAATAGTTGCACTTTAAAATAGTTGCACTCATGCCGACATACAGAAAATAAATACAGAATAAAAGCAGGGAGCTTTAAAAAAATTTCCAAGTAATCATCTCCATTGAAATTGGACTGCCCCGGAACTGAAGCAACTTAGTTGAAATAGCTCAAAAGAAATGTTCAATCCTGGGATTTACCTTTCTCAGCTTCGAACATCCCTTGTGGCCACCGTCTCTCTGAAATGCCACGTCCACATATCATGTGGCTTCCACTGCCCTAAGATGAGCTTTAGACCACAAATGCACTAGCTAGGAGTTGCAATTAACACAGGTCCACTGTCTACAACATCCACATGTTTCCGACTTGAGCACAGGATTCAATGTCTACAAGAAAGCTAAAAAGAGGGGGGGAGCAAAGTAAGATAGAAGTTACTGCTAAAAAATACCCACCTCCCACGCACCAAATATCTGATTCAACATCCAGCTGTTACCTCAACCTCAAGCCAGTCTAGAGATTCAACATTCATGCTTGGAGATCCATCGGTGCTCAACCATCCAACAATGTTTTTTTCGAGGAAACAACCATCCAACAAAATATGTCCAAGAGCAGGAGTATGAATTATAATTGTCATGATGTATGGACCACGCTAAGAGACAGATGCATAAACTTTGGATAGTCATCAACAAAAAAGAAATAAAAATTGTTCCTTTTACAAAATGTGTTGATTGGAAACCCAAAGGTAATGGGGTTCATTTTGTCGAATCCTAAAGCATAAGGTAGATGCCAAAACAATGCCCACAAATGCAACCACCATGCTGCGTGTCTATTTAACGTACAGCAGAAGATCATGTAAAATTAGAAGATCCATGTCACCGCCACCGCCACCAACCCCGCCCCTCACGCATTGAAAAAAAATCGAAGGTCATGAATTAAAGAAGTAAAAGAAAGAGAGAGAACATATCACAAGACATCTTAGTATTGTCAGGACTCAGAACCTCCAAGACCTCAAAAATATGGGCAGATGCAAAATGATATTTTATCACACCAAATAAAGAATGTGGGGTACCCAGGATTCTTGACTTTCTGCACCATAATACTAAAATGTCATTCACTGAACCAATATTAGACTTGTCATTAGCAAATCAGTCCGCAGAATGAGCAAAAAAGCATTCAGGATGTATTCAAATTAGACTAGCATATCCAAGTCTCATTTGCTTCTTGTGTTTAAACTCGCATAACAATGCTAATCTGACTTTTACATATCGTTCATGGATGAAGATAAGCAAGACAAGGTTACATCCTTGACAAAAATAAATTTTCATTTAACCATATCAACACAAAAGGAGTAAAACCACGACTACTCAAGATACATGGAAAGGGTGCACATCAGAACAATAACAGGAGCTGCAATGGAAACACAACCTGTAAGTGTTTGAATGAGGTCAAAAGAAGGGAAAGGACTTAATAAAGCCTAGAATTCTGAAGTTTCCGACTGCAAGAAAACTTATTTCTCCCAAGTTTTTCTTCTTTTTCTCCCCTTCCCCCCTACCCGTTTTTATCTTTGGATCATAAAAAACATCAAATCCTCATGGAAGGTGCTGAAATCCCCAGATGATCACAGAACCAGACCACATCAATCTGGAAGGAAAGCACTGTCCCTTTACATTCACCTCCGTCATACAAATTGGCAACTCTGGTCAAGAACCTCTTCCATAGTTGCTTAAAGCCTTCAACTGGATAATGTCATATTCATTACCAATGAAATTATTCCCAGGGCTTCAGAGTTATGCATTTGTATCGACTAGCTCATTTGCTTGAATCCCATTAGGAAAAACAAGATTGTCAACAGATGAAAAAAAAACTGAAAACAAGAGGCTCACCAAATAGAAAATAATTTGAAAACAGTGACCGGGACCTCAAGTGAAATGAATAATTTGGAGAGTATGTATTTGAAAATAACTTTCAATTTGTGCTAATGTTGTGGTGATGAACAACATGTAAAGCATTCTTCCAGCAAATGTTGTTGCTACCATTTTCATTAACAAGAGAAAAGGTTAAAATGCACAAGCTATGTTATCAAAGGTCCTCGCCTAGGCGATGGGGTAAGGCGAGGCTCCCATAACTCGCTCGCTTGGGCCCAGCTCACCTAGGCGAGCTTGTTGTTGCCGCAAGAGCCTTTGGGCCGAGCCCACTTGATCAGCAATGCAAGTCCAGGTCAAAGGTAGATCAAACTCCACGCATTCCCTTCAACAATCAACACGTGCACATACAAATTTAGTAATTTTTTAGGAATTTTTGCATAGACATCATTGTTAAAAGTGAAATGACAAAAAAACCATTCCTACAAACATATTTAGTAGGCATATCACTATTTTAATCCCTATTGTGCAAATACGTCATCGCGGTTAACTTCCGTCAACAAGAGAGTGAATATTCCACAAAGATGCTATTATTCCTGTTAGTTGGGCATGAAATGATGAAAATACCCTCAGTGACTCAAGGAGAGAGAGAGAGAGAGAGATGCTATTATTCTTGTTACTTGGGCATGAAATGATGAAAATACCCTCGGTGACTCAGAGGTGGGCTCCAAGCACTTCGGGCGCCGGTGAGGAAGGCGACACCAACGAGGAGGGGTGACTCCTGCTGCTACTCGACACCAAGCGCTTAAGGCGCCTGTGAGGAAGCCTACACCGGTGAGGAGGGACGACTCCTACTACTCGACGACTCTGGCTCCAAACACTTTGGACGCCAGCGAGGAGGGTGACTCCGATGCGGAGTGGCGACTCTTGTGAGGAGGGCGTCGAACTCCGACGAGGATCACCGCCTCCGGAGCCCACAACAAGGAAGGGGAGAGAGAGAGAGAGAGAGCTTGAGCTTCAGGCGTCGGTGAGGAAGGCAACACCAATGAGGAAGGGCGACTCATGTTGCTGCTCGGTGACTCAGGCAAGAAGGGTTCCAAGCACTTCGGACGCTGGTGAGGAGGGCGACTCCGGTGAGGAGGGGCGACACTTGCGAGGGCTTCGAACTCCGACGACGAGGGCTCCAAGCTCTAGATCAACGCCTTCAGAGCCCATCACGAGGGGGGCCACACAGTCCACTGTGCGCACGCGCGAGCAAGAGGGGGTGGGAGGGGGGGAGAGAGAGAGAGAGAGAATGGTGGGGAGGGGGAGGTGGGCTCCAAGTGCTTCAGGCGCCGGAGAGGAAGGCGACACCAACGAGGAGGGGCAACTCCTACTGTTGCTTGGTGACTCTGGCGAGGAGGGCTCCAAGTGCTTCAGGCGTCGGAGAGGAGGGTGACTCCGGTGAGGAGGGGCGACTCTTGCAAGGAAGGCTTCAGATTCCGGTGACTCTGGCAAGGAGGGCTCCAAGCTCTAGATCACCGTCTCTGAGGCCCACTGCGAGGGGGGCTACACGGTCCAGAAAGAGAGGGGGTTGCAGCGGCAGGGGGTTCCGACAGAGGGCGAGGGAGGGAGGTTGCAGTGGCAGGGGAGGGGGTTCTGGCAAGAGGAGGGCAGTTTGCAGTGACAGGGAGGAGGGGTGTTCATGCAGGGGGTTAGAACGACAAGCGGAGGGGGTTCCGACAGCAGCAGGGAGAGGGGGTTCCGATGGGGGAGGGGGTTGCAGCGACAGGAGGAGGGGGTTTCAGACAACGTAGGGGGAGGGGAGGTTGGAGCAACAGGGGGAGGGCAATTTCGGCAGGGAGAGGGGCGTCCGACGGAAGATCGCAGGGGGGGTTCCGACGAGAGGGAGTGGAGGGGTGTCAAAGGGTGTTTCTATTTTATTTTTTAATTTTAACTAAGAATATTTTAGTCTTTTCATAGGTCTAGTTAAAGTTAACGATGGTTAAGTTCACGGGTGATAATGTGTGGTTATGACGATGGCATTTTTGCACAATATGGATTAAAATAGTGATATGTCTGCTAATGTGTTTCAAAGAATGGTTTTGTTGTCACTTCACTTTTAACAATGGTTTATATGCAAATATCTCTTATTTTTAATATCTAATTTTTATTGAGTTATTTAGGTGTTCAAATTTTATGTGAATTTGATAGGTTGTTAATTTATTTCTCACATCCAAATGAATGAATTTACTAATCTTATTGATTTTATATATGTGTTGTTGACATATTTAATGATCTATTTCTATATCTGATTTATTTAATATATTTAAAAAATGTTGCCTCAAATGCCTAAGCCATCGCCTACGTGTTTGAGGCTAGGGTGATCCCTTGATCCCCTTGGATGCCTCTCATCTCTGACTACACAATGCACAAGTGTAACAATGCATTTACAAAACCTCTAAGGCTAACCATAAAATATAGTCAAAAAAAAAAAGTTCTTGCATCCTATGAGTGAGATATGCCCCCATTCTCCTCTTTGCCTAGACTTTATACAAGCCAAGCAGAACCATTGAAGGTCATTCTGTGCCAGCTTAACTACACAATAATCCACCAGCCAACTAGTCTCTCTTCTTTGCAGTTCATTTTCTTTTAATTGTGTCTAATTCTCCCATGTCCTTTTTTCTATCCTTACATGTTATTCAGAATTTATGTTAATTATCCTTATTCTTGGCATTGCAGGTGAGTAGATTGATGTTCTTATTCTGTTTCATTTATTTTTGCAGGCTGCCTGACGTCTTTGACAGACCCTCTTTGTTTATGTGCTCCGTTCTTATTTTTCTTGTGGGATTTTTGGCATATCCTCTCCTTTCTTGTTTACACTAGGGACTTGGCACCATCGGGGTTGATGTTAGACAGATGGCTATTTAAGAAGATCCCAGAAATCTTTGGATATTTCTCAGATCTAGATAAGTCCAACTTGCAGGATAATGTGATACACGGCTCTCTCTCTAGGACTTTGGGGATTCCCCCTTTGGCGGCCGCCATGGCCAACCCCAAGTGGAGGGCCCCATCTCCCCTCAGCCTCCACCATCCCTCCCTTCACCCTCTTCAGCCTCTTCTCGCCTTCTGCAACCATCTCCCTTGGCCCTGCTGCCCACTGCCGGCTCTTCAGCGGCATTTCTCGCAAATCTGGTGACAGGTCCTTCTGCCCCGGCTGCAGCTACGCTGCTGGGTACTCCTCCGGCATCCTGTCCAACACAGCCGCACTCCCTGCCAGTGGCTTCCGGCTCCTGTGGTGCTGCGTCTCCTTCTGCAGATCTGGTACCCCCCCCCCCATCACGAGCTCTGCCAGCAGCAGTGGCTACTCCTGCAGATCCAAGCACCCAGACGGCTCCATCGTCTCTAGGGAAAGCCCCTTCCTCCCCAACTGCTGCACCGGCTCCAGCTTCCACACAGTTCCCTGCAAACCCAGTGAAGGTGGCCTCTGCAGATCTGGCACCGGCCGCTCGGAGAAGCTACACATGTGCTGTGGCCAAGGCGAGCCTCTTCCCGGCGGTCCCCTTGGCTGTTCGCCCTCCAGCCTTCAGTGAGAATGGCGAGACAGCAGTTTTCTTCTAGGATGAGGATCCCCAGGTGACCTTGATCCCGTTCCAGTTTGCAGTGGTCATGAAAAGACCATATAGATGCCCCTCTGTTCCGGGAGATCAAGTCCCTGCTGACCCAGCAGCTCGGCCTCACCGGTGACTTCATCATGGGTGCCCATGACAACCAACACCTTCTGCTCCAATGCACGACGGAGGGTGATTGTCGGAAGCTCCTTCTCCAGCCCCAGATGTTCATCAAGGGGTACTTGTTCAAATCCTTCCGATGGCATCCGGATTTCGTATGTGGCACAGAACCCCCACCATCCCCATTTGGATCGAGCTCCCAATGTGCCCAATCTCTTCCACGAGCCTTGCATCCGCTCCATCGCCCGGAATGTAGGTGGCATTCTCCATGTTGCATTGAGAACCTCCCAGGTCACCAATGCAGCGGCAGCCTATGCCTATGTTGAGCTGGACGTTCTCAGGCCTCATCCGAGCCGCGTCTGGATCGGCCTCGGGTCCGGTGGCAATTGGCAGTAGATCCGATATCCTTCCCTGCTGGAATACTGCACTGGCTGCCACTTGCTGGGACACACAGCCGCTTCCTGCCTTCGCAGCCTTCCGCCAGCAACCAGCAAGGAGCCAAAGGCCTCCAGCATCCCCGCTCCACCAGACGTGCTTGCTCCAGCCTAGAGAAACCGCCACCATCGTCGACGGGAAGACACAACTGCTCCGAGGGAGAACGATCCCCCCCCTGCACGGTGCACCACCAACGAGTCCTGCACGTGCTACTCAAGCTGCCGGCCCTGTACTGCTGTAGTCAAGCAGTCTGGCTGGTGTCTGGCTGGTGCTCTGGTCATGGCGGGCCTAGCTTCTGGCAAACGCCCACCACCGGCATTGCCCAGCCCCAACTCTTCTCAGACTGGCGGCGGCGGCGAGTTCCACAAACCCAAACCCTAGCTTGGGATCCCAGGCTTGCGTGATCCCAGCCGCCCCCTTGTGTGGATCTAAAGGTCTAGGTTCATTCTTAAGTGGACCGGGCTCGACCGGCACCCCAGACGCTCTATGAGCCAATGGCTCCTCCATAGCACCCAAAAAAGGAAACTCCTTCAGATATCCCTCCGGGAAAGGCAAGCCCAACTCCAACCAACGCAGCAATCCTGCTACAAGCGCAATTCCAAGCATGTGTGTCTCCCCAAGATTCTTCCAAAGCTCACCACCAGATCACGGCAACCCCTCTGCAGAGGCAACCCGCTGGCAGTGCTCCCCCCACCCACGCCGGATTTGCCGGATACCCCTAGCAGTGATGACGGCTTGGGTCCCCAACCAGCCTAGCAAGCACTGGCTCCGCCTACTGAGGGTCCCCCCATCGTGGTCCCGGATATCCCTGCAGGCAACTCTACTGCACCGACGATGAAGGAACCTGCCCCGGATGCTCCCTTGATTGGCTTTACTTCCCCATCCAACCCAACGATATCCCAACTCCCGGGTGGAGCCCATCCTTTGACGGCAACCCCACCCACAGAAACAGAAAGCCCCTTGGGCACCCTGGCGCACCTTATGGAAGCTGCACGTATGCCAGCACCTCCCCTGGATGTCCCTGTCCCGGACATAGTAGAACCCTCTACAACAGGCTCCCCAACTCCGGCGATCACACTACCCTGCTTTGAGAAGCCGATGCTACAGGTACCTGTAAATGCAGAGCCAGCAGACTCAGACTGCTACCGCATACTGAGGGACCCGATGATCGCCCCAGCAAGCATGGACAGAGCCAGTGGAACCCAGGAGGATGACAATGGAATGACTTCAGAAGGCGAGGAAGTCATCCCGGAGACATCAAGTGGGGAGAGGAGCCAGGAAGAAGAAGAGTCCAATGGCGGTGAGTTGGATGGCAGGGGTAGTCTGGGAAGGGAAGAGATGAAGGAGATGGTGGGGGTGGTTCGAGAGATTAATGGAAGCACAAATAAGGGACCTAGCAGACAAAGTGGGAGCCTCCTTTATAGGGTTAGATAAGGATCTGAAAAAGGTATTCACCAAAGTCCAGAAGAGATGGCTCCTAAGTATGACAAGGGAGGCGAAGGGGGGGAAATCCAAGCTGAGGGGGACAAGGGAGAGTGAGGAAGGGAGGAAGAGAGAAATGGGTCACAGGAGGAGGGAGGTCGGGGGCGTTGCTGCTCCCTTATGAGGATTGTGTCGTGGAATGTGAAAGCGATAGGTGGGGGGTGAAGAGGAGGGCTGTAAATGCTGTTGCAGAACCACAAGAGCACGAAAGACTACCAACTTGTGACAAGCTCAGCTCCATGATGCTACGACCCAGAGAGGGCTAGGAATTTCGCAAGGAAGAGAGTGAGAGAATAGTTTAAATGACTATGTAATGTAGACTCTCATAACTCTTTTTTGGGAGTCAATGGGATGATAGGTGGGGATTTTATCCTTGGATGCACATTTTTTGTACAGGGATATTTTGAGCACTTATTTATTACACTTGTAAATCACTTTTTATCCATTTTATATATATTACCAATCACTTTCAAAAAAAGAGCCCAAAATTGCAGGATAAGTCTTATGGTAGTAAATGAAATCATAAACAAATGTCAAAGAAGAGAGAACTCCTAAGGAGGAAAAGACAGAGCGTATATTGCAAAAAAAAATGGAACTTCCAACCATACCTTTACATGTCACAACATCAGGTTATCTCTATAACCACTTGAAATATGAACATAATGGCACCAGAACAACACTTTCCAGGATGTTCTTTATACCTCATCCATACACAAATCCACTGTGAGTATACATAATTACTAGAAAATTGTGCACGAATATGGGTAGAATGGTTCTTTAAGTCATACTTTCTTACTTGCCATATAGGCTTCTTCCTCAGACAAAATTTCTTGTTTTAACACCAGAAAGAAGCAATACTGATGACTGAAAGTCAACCACATTTTTTAGCACAAGTTACAATTATATATTTAAAATGCAAACAAATGCCATGACATCAGCAAAAGGTTTCCTTACAGGAGGGAGGAAATATGGAGAGAAAAAAATGAGTTCACAATAATTTCATTATCTAACTCAGGACACATTCAACAATGCAGCACCCTATAAGCTAGGTTTACAACTTATAATTCAGAGCGCAGAGTGTTTTATAGTCAACATGTAAACATAGTCAGATAAGAAAAGTATCCAGGAGACAGAGAACATGAACAGTGTGGTACAGAAAAAATAAGCAAATAACTCAAAGAAATAAACCTTCTCTTGGTTGCATCACCAGAAATTGCCAAATAGCAGCAAGTAAAGTAAGAAGTAAGAAAGTCACCACACTAGTGAATGCCATAGACGAAATATCTTTCAACACAGTATAAGAACCAGAGTAATTGCCCACACCTGCAAAAGCACAATTTCCTTGGAATGATGAATGCATGATTTTGTAACAAAATATTCAGTATGATATGTACATATCCCTGAACAAAATGATATCACGCAAAGAAAGTGATACTAACACTGCAGTGAATTGGGCCTAACAGGAACTTCTTATGGACATTATCTTTTCCTCTGAACATGAACAAATTGTTAAAGAAGATCCACAGTTGTCCAATACAGCAGAGGATTGTCAAGAAAGTTGAGCACATGCTCACAAAAGTTAGAAAGATTTTGCACAATGACAATAAGACGAGGAAGATAGAAATTAGGAACCAACAACACTGCCCACTAACTGTACAAGGAAAAGGAACAACAGTAGAAATGGCAAGTAGCATCAGCACAATAGAAACAGCTTTAGTACATCTATCACTTGTACAATAAAAATAAGTCAGTCAAATGCTCCAGCGTAAACCCTCCTCATCCGCTAATGTTCCTTCACTGTTCGCGGTTGATTACATATCCAGCTGAATCCATCAGGTCCCCGGCCCTGTTAAGTTCCAATTCAGCCTCCCTCTGCCTCACCTGCAGAGCCATCCGCTCATTCTCCAAGCCCATCCTCTCGTTCTCCAGCCTCATCCTCTCAAGCTCCCTGTCTTTCTTGCTACAGAACCGCTGCCACTTGAATCGACGCTTCTCCAGCTCGAATGCTTTCATCTGAATTGCCATCCTCTCCTCCTGAAGCTGCAAACTTCTCTTCCTAAACCAATCGCGTTGTTCCCAAAGCGACTTGGTATTATCCAGAAGGACCCCATCCATCTCAACCTGGAAGCTGTCACAGACCCTCCTCCCAAACTCATCATTCCTCTCCTCAACATCGCCATCTTCCTCGTCGTCTTCGTCTTCGCCATCATCATCTTCTTCTTCAGCATCCCTGGAGGCTCCCACAGGTGGCACGCCGCAGCCCTGCAGGCTGAGTTCGTGGGAGTAGGGTATCCTCTGCCCGTTGTGGTATGCACACATCTCCCTGTAGAAGAGGTGCTTCGAGCTCAGGATCTTCCTCACATCCTCCTTGGCCTTGGCGGAGACGTGGTGCATCGAGTCGAGGAGGGTGGGGTTCTCCACAACCTGGCAGGTCGTTCCGCGCCCCAGGATCTCGTTAAGCCGCTTGTACCGCTTGTTCAGATCGTTAAACTTGTCCTCGCACTGCTGCGGCGACACATAGCATCCCTTCTCGAGCATCAACTTCGAGACCGTCTTCCACTTGCCCTTCTTCTGGAGGACGCCCGCGCCGGCGGCGCCGTGCTTCCGCTTCCCCGGGCCATCGCCCCCCTCCGGCACGCTCTCGTCCTCGACGCAGGCGACCACCGAGATCAGCAGCCGCACCATCTCGTCCGTCCACTTCATGCGCTGCCAGGGCGAGCCCTTCCTGGGCTTGCTCCCGCCGCTGAGGTGCTCATCGGCGCCATTCTCCTCGTTGGTCAAGCTGGGGTCCTCGTCCTCGTCGCTGGGGCTGTGGAGGCGGTGGTGGTGGTGGTGGTGCCGGTGGCAATTGGGAGCGGAGGGGGAGACGCCTTTCCCCTTCTGGGGGTCGAGCAGGGGGAGGGGGTGGTGGTGGTGGTGGTCGCCGCCGAGACCCATTTGCTGCATCTGGGGATGGGCCGAGGGATTGGCGAACTGGTGCTGGTTGTGGCGGTGGAGCGGCGGGTCGAGATCGAGCACGCCGGCGGCCGAACCAGGAAGAATCCCCCCGCCCATCACAGCATTCTCCATTTCTTCCCGCACAGCGCAGAATCGCGTTAACCCATCCACCGTAAAAAGGTCCTCTCAGTAAGATAGAGATAGAAACCCTAGCAATTCGAATCCTTCGAAGGAACCGGCAGAACACATGTGGGGATCTGCACAAACTTTGGTGGGAGTCGGGGGGGAAGAGCAGTAAAAACCAACGCGGAGCTCGGAGAGCAGAAAAAGATCGCGGACTCTGGGGTCTGGGCACCGCCCTTTTCTGGGTCGGCTGGCCCCCCCGCAACATGTTTATACCTAGTCCGGTGGTGGCTGATATGGGGCAGCGGGTGTTTGGATGGCTTGTCGTTGACGTCCGACGTGTAATGTCTTGGCTATATCGTGCCGTAATTGGCTTTTAAATCGATGCGATCGATTTGATCTGAGATAATTTGAGTCTTTTATTCGAGTCAGACTTTTTAGTGGATACGACTCAGATCGTATCATATCATATTCGAATCATGAGTCAATACTGCAAAGCCATTTTGGAAACCACTCTATAATAAAGGGATCCAAAGGGGCTTCTCGTACGGTAGATTCTGTGTTCGATAACATCTGCGATAAAATGAGCCTTTTGCTGTCATAGATTGTTGAGAAATGGTGATTTTGACGTTTGAGATTATAAAATATATGAATCTCACTTGAATGATTAGAATTTATTTTATTTTTATAAAAGTCTATCGAGAGAAATTTTTGAATTAAAGAGAAAAGGTTATATTATCGTGCATCTCTCTCTCTAAATTAAAAAAAAAAGTAAAGAACACATTTTTTAAAAAAATATCTAAAATACTCTGTTATGTCAATTTTGAACTTAATTTTTGAAATCGATGAAAATAGATAATTATCTGATAAGTAAAAATGTCATAAATTTTAAATTTTGTGTGGACATGTTTGATAGAACAATATGGAAGTCCCGAACACACTCGAAACTGATGGCCCTAGAAGTCCTGAACACCCTGGCCATGGTGGAGACCAACGAGGGGGAGGCGGAGACCCATGGCTGTCTAGAGACGTGGGCGAAGAGGAAGGGCTTGTGGACGCACTAAAATTCGCTTGTTCAGGTGGTTCGTCTATTAAGTGCGTGGGCGTGCCAGTCACCGAAGTGACAATTTATTCGGGCCCCGAAGAGCCCATGGTGCGCTCGATCTGACTTCGTCAGACGATTGTGTAGTTCGTGTCGGGACCAACACCCGTCGCGCCATAAAGGTCACGGCGTCATTTACATCCCCCATACGAGGGAACACCCTTGATTAATCGCCGAGATTCAGGGCCTCATGGCCAAGAAATTAATTGCACGAAAGGTCTATTAGGAAGTATCGAAACCCCCGTATGAGGGTAAGAAGAAAACATTCGCGATCATGTCGGTCGTGTACTGACCATTTAATGTTCGGACGAATGTCCGGCTCGAGAAAATCGCGGTTGTCGCGGGAAAACCGGAACACATGTAAGCCGAGGTACGGCAAATTTATTGTTCGGAAGAGCGGAAAACGTTCAACTGAGCCTCCCGTTGGAGCGGTCAAAAACCAGTAAATCTGTTGGCCCGGTGCAAGAGCAAGCTGCGATCATACTGCGGTGGGCCCCCCGCGGTCGAAACAAGACTTGCATGAGCATCATTAATATTTCCGGTGCCAAGGGGCAACGAGAGAATATCCCTTGAATCGGCTGAAAGGCCCTGTGTCTAGGGAAGCGGACGTTCGAAACGTGTCGGTCATTCGGGAGACCGTTTAATATTCAGACGGGTGTCCGGCTTGAGAGTATCATAATCGTCGCAGGAGGACCTGGAACATATGTATGCTGTGATACGGCAAATACATTATTCCGAGACACTAAAAACATTCGGTTAAATCTCGATTAGTGTAGCAGGAAACTAGTGAATTTATTGGCCCGGTGCGAGATCGAGTCGGGACCATACCGGGGGCGCCTCCCGCGGTCCAAACGGGGCTTGCGTGGGCATCATTAATGTTCCCGGTGCCGGAGGGCAACGGGGAAGAGTCCCGGGACTAGATTCCAAAACCCAAAACATGTTCGAAGGAAGCGAGCTATAGGCCGAGGGCGTGGGTCAGACAATGACCATAATCGGGACGGACCCGAGGTCCAAGCACAGCCCACAAAGGCCTTATTGATATTCCCGTATATAGGGTCCAGGGATGACAGGAGCCATCTCGTTCTATTCAGATTTCTGTCAGTCACTTGCGGACCACTTGATATTCGGACAAGGGTCCATATTGAAGGTGCGACGTGGATAGGAACAACCCCGTACAAGTGTATGCCGAGTTTACGGCAATTTCAATAAAAGGGCGGGAACGAATCCCGATAGGGTGAATCCGATTTGACGAGCTATCGGCCCAGAGCAATGCTGGGTCATGACCACGTCGGGGTAGGAGCCGTCGGCCATGTTGGTTGCTCACGGGTCTTTTCATGTTCAGACACAGGTCCATGATAGAAACGCGGCGAAAATCGAGGCGAACCCGTTCAAATGTTTGCCGAACGTGCGGCAATTTTAGTAGTGGCTCGGAGGGGATCCGGCCTGAGGAACGAGTCCGGTCTGATTGGAATGTCGGCCCAAGACTAGGTCGGGGCCTGGCCATGTCGGGATAATTCCCAAGACTCAGGCCCAACCTGGAAGGGCGGCATTGTTGTTCCTTCAGCATCGGGTCACGGGAGAGACGGGGCTGCAACATAGATTTTACCATTTTCTTTATCTGGGCTTTAAATTATGTGCATATATATTTTATTGCTTATTTCCCTTTTATGTATTTATTCTGATGATTTCTCCATTTTGTTTATTATTATCACTATTATATTTTCCCTTTCCTTTTTTACTATTATTATTATTATTTCACATTTTTTTGTTTATTTCTCATATATATATTCAGGTTTATTTATTTATCATAATTTTTATTAATTTATTATCATTATTATCATTATCATTATCATGACATATTTATATATGTTTATATATATTTATTTTGGAAGGAAAAGTGGGCCGTTGGGGGCAGAAAGGGTGTACCGGCGAAGGCTGGGAGAGCGTACCGGAGAGGGGCTGGGAGAGTGTACCGGGTAGGTTAGAGGGTGCCGGAGAAGCGCCAAGAGAGTATGCCGGGGAGGGAGTTGGCGGGCGTGCCGGGCTAACTCGAAGTCTGTACATCGTCTGCTAGCACACGCGCAGAGTCTGTACATCGTCCATTTACTGCAACTCAAAGTCTGTACACTGGCTACTAGCACACACGAAGTCTGTACGTCCCTCAGCCCAAAGTCTATACATTGGCTGGTCGCTGCGACCCGAAGTCTGTACATCGTCTGGTTGCTGCATACAAAGTCTGTACATCCTTCAGCTCAAAGTCTGCACATTGCAGCTCAAAGTCTATACATTGGCCAGCCCAAAGTCTGTACGTTGGCCAGCTCAAAGTCTATACACTGGCCAACCCAAAGTCTATACATTGTGCATTGGCAGCAGCTCAAAGTCTATACATTGTCCATTGGCTGCAGTTCAAAGTCTATACATTGGCCAGCTCAACGTCTGAACGTTGGCCAGCTTAAAGTCTATACATTGCAGCTCAAAGTCTGTACATTGCAGCTCAAAGTCTATACATTGTCCATTGGCTGCAGTTCAAAGTCTATATATTGGCCAACCCAAAGTCTGTACGTTGGCCAGCTCAAAGTCTATACATTGCAGCTCAAAGTCTGTACGTTGCCCATTGGCTGCAGTTCGAAGTCTGTACATTGCAGCTCAAAGTCTGTACATCAGCCAACCCAAAGTCTACACATTGGCCATTGGTCGGAGTTCAAAGTCTGTACATTGGCCAACATAAAGTCTATACATTACATCTCAAAGTCTGTACATTCTAGCTCAAAGTCTGTACATTGCAGCTCAAAGTCTGTACATTAGCCATTGGCTGGAGTTCAAAGTCTATACATTGGCTAGTCCAAAGTCTGTACATTGGCCAACCCAAAGTCTATACATTGTTCAAAGTCTGTACCTTACAGCTCAAAGTCTGTACATTGCAGCTCAAAGTCTGTACATTAGCCATTGGCTGGAGTTCAAAGTCTATACATTGGCCAGCTCGAAGTCTGTACGTTGGCCAACTCGAAGTCTATACATTGCAGCTCAAAGTCTGTACATTGCAGCTCAGAGTCTATACATTGGCCATTGGCTGCAGCTCAAAGTCTATACATTGGCCAACTCAAAGTCTGTACGTTGGCCAGCTCGAAGTCTACACATTGCAGCTCAAAGTCTGTACATTGCTTGTTGCTGCGTTCGTGCCTCAACCTGCCAAGTCTGTACATTGGTTTCTATTTCTGGGAGACGGTGGAAGAAGAGGTAAGACAGGGAGATAGATGAGGGAGAGACAGAGGGTGTACCGGTGGGGGGAGAGAGTATGATGGTGAGGGAGAGAGTGTACCGGTGAGGGGGGGAATGGAGTGTGCCGGTGAGAGGGAGAGTAAGAAAGAGAGTGGGACGGTGAGGAGGTGTGTACCGGTGAGGGAGAGACGGTGGGAGTGTACCGGCGAAGGAGGATGGGAGTGTACCGGTGAGGGGAAGGTTGAAACGGAGGAGGAGTGTGCCGGTGAGGAGCCAAGAAGGTGTGCCGTTGAAGGGCTAATAGGGTGCACCGGTGAAGGCTGGAACAGACGTACCGATGAAGGCCCACTCCCCTGCTACTTGCTTTAAGCTTTTCTTTTCTTCTTTTCTTTGGGTTTTGAGTAGTTTTATACAAGTCTTTCCTCCTTTTCCTCACAGCCTATTCTTTATAATATTTTGTTGTTCCATTTGTTGGTTGCTTCCTTTTATCCTTTTAATATGTTATCGTTTCTAGCGAAAATTCGGCAGCATCTCCCCTTGACCCGAGCGTAAGGGAGATAAAGGGAACGCGCCCACAGGGAGTGGCGGAACCCGTCAACTGGAGGTGGGCGCCCAAAGGCGGCAGCACCTTTAATGAAACTTCAGAAAACCTCGGAGAAAACAACGAGCGGGAGACCTCTAAGACTGGATAGGGTGGACTGGGGGTTAGCCAAGGCGTACCGGCCAAGGACGAGCACAGGGTGCTTGAGGGGTGTACCGGACTAGGGAGAGGCCAGGCGTACCGCTGAAGCACCAAGGGGAGGTGTACCGCTGGAGGGCTACTATGGGTGTGCCGGCCAAGGTGCCGGAAGGGTGTGCCGCTGGGGGAAAGTGCAGGTGTGCCGCTGAAGGCGCAGAAGGGTGTGCCGGCCAAGGAGCCAGAAGGTGTACCGCTGGACGGGGGTGCAGGCGCACCGGGCAAGGCCCCCAAAAGGGGCTGGCGTGCTAATGGGGCAGGGGCATTGGGCTGATCAAGCCCACGAGGAAAAGATTTTTGGGAGGTGGCTCAAAGGGCAGGCAAGGGACTTGCAGGTGGGCTTCTACCAGAAGATCACAACGCGGAGGGGCTGTGCACTGGAAAGGCTCACGACCTCATACCACCCGAGGTGGTGCGGTGTCCGGAGGAAACTGTCGGCAGGAGGAGTTAAGGAAAACACCGGGAAGCGAAGGGAAAAATGATCAAACGCACTGCGGCCCAAAACAATGAGACAAAGAGAAAACCCACTGAGGGGGGGAGATCTTCATTCATGGGAAATAAAGGGCCGTAGCCACCCGTATACATCACAAAACATGCCCGAGCTAAGGCTATAGGCAAGAAAGAAAACCTAAGAACAAAGGAATAGAGAGGGGGAAAACAGAGAAATAAAAGAGGAGGAGGTGTTGGGGATCGAAGCAGGGACGATCGTCCACTGCTCTTTCCCCCACCTTCCCCTACTACATCAAGCCCTCTCTCTCTCTTACTCTCTTCTCGTTGCCTGGTGGCTGTCGGAAGACTCCACGCCGGAGCCCTCTCCCTTTTCTTCTCTCTTCTTCTTCTTCTCATATGCAACCCCCTCTATTCGTCTCTGCCTCTGGGTCTCTTCTCCGTCTGTCCTCCTTTTTTTTTCTTCTCCGGAATGGGAGGGGTTTTATACCTCCAACAGCGGGAGCCCTCGAGCACGGCCGTCGAGGGCGGGAAGCGGCTGGTGATGATGGGGTTTGACTTCCCCTGTCTTGGCTGTCAGGGGAGTAGCCTGCGTGGCCCAACCGTTGGTTGACACCTCAGACAGCTCACTGCGCGCCAAGGATACGTAGGGCATGGGCTTCACGTCGTTCGGCCGTTGAAACGCCTTCGCGCTGTGCCACTGGCGGGCTCAATAAGTGTGCCGCAGGAGGGCCAAAAAGGCGGGCCGCTGAAGCCCCAAATGGGCGTGCCGCTGATGCCCCAAATGGGCGTGCCGCTGAAGGCCAGAAATAGTGTGCCGTTGAAGGCTTGAAATAGTGTGACGTTGAAGGCTTGAAATAGTGTGCCGTTGAAAGGCCTGAAATAGTGTGCCGTTGAAGGCTTGAAATAGTGTGCCGTTGAAGGCTTGAAATAGTGCGCCGTTGAAGGCTTGCAGGGTGTGCCGTTGAAAGGGCACAAGGGCGTGCCGCTGAAGGCCCAAGGGTGTACCGCTGGAGGGCCAAAAGGGTGTACCGCTGAAGGCCCAAGGGGTGTACCGCTGAAGGGCCAAAAGGTTGTACCGCTGAAGGGCTAAAATGGGCAGTTCTGAGCCCGTTGTGAGCACAAGTTGTGGCCCATTTAATTTTCTTCGAGGCCCATGGATTGTGGGGGCTCTTGGTGGTTGATTTCTCTTCACTGTCGTGACTCCGAAGACGGCTTCACGGCAGTGTGCATATTTGGGGAGTCCGGATGACCAGTCCCTTCGGGGATTCTTCACTCGGTGCCGTTGTTAATGCTGGGCTGAGCTGGATATCTGTGCTTGCAATTTTTGGTGTCCACAAATGCCCCCCACCCACGGGTAGCGCAGGCGAAGGATGAGCCGGGCGGTGCCCTGTGGACGCACTTAAATTCGCTTGGTCGGCATTTCGTCTATTGAGTGTGTGGGCGTGCCAGTCACCGAAGTGACAATTTATTCGGGCTCCGAAGAGCCCATGGTGCGCTCGATCTGACTTCGTCAGACGATTGTGTGGTTCGTGCCGGGACCGAATCCCGTCGCACCGTAAAGGTCACGACGTCATTTACATCCCCCATATGAGGGAACACCCTTGATTAATTGCCAAAATTAGGGGCCCTGCGGCCGAAAAGAATAACACTAATTGCGTAAAGGAAGAGGCAGGAATAGATCACACCAAAGGGTCCGCATCAGGATACGAGCCATCGGCCATGTCGGTCACTCATGGACCTTTTCATGTTCGGACTCGGGTCCGTGATAGAAGCGCGACGGAAAATCGGGGCGAATCCGCTCAAATATCTGCCGCGTGCATGGCAATTTTAATGATGGCTCGGAAGGGATCCGGGGTGAGAAACGAATCCGGTCTGATTGGAATGTCGGCCCGAGACTAGGTCGGGGCCTGGCCATGTCAGGATGATTCCCAAGACTCGGGCCCGGCCTGAGAGGGCGGCATTTTTGTTCCTTCCGCGTCGAGTCACGGACAGAGGGGGGGCTGCAATGTAGAATTGTTAAAACCTTATATTGTTTTATCATTATTGTTCTTGTTACTCCGTTGCTTAGTCCTCTTTCCGTATCTGTTCCGGGTGATTTCCCTCATCTTGCTTACAATCATCATTACTTTTTTTTATTATTATTGTCACTTATTTCATTCATTTTTTTTATACGGATCTGTTCAGGTATATTTATTCATCATGATTTTTATTGGCTTGTTAGTTCTGTCATTATATGCCCATATATACATATATATATATATATATATATATATATATATATATATATATATATATATATATATTCATGTATTATTATTTTTTTTGGGGAGAGTTGACCCTTGGCGGGTTGAAAGGGGGGCTAAAGGGAGTGTACCGCTGAGGAAAGGTGGGCGGAAAGTGTGCCGGCGAAGGGCTGGATATGTATGCCGTTGAAGGGCTTAAGGAGGGTGCTGCTGGGAAGGCTCGAAGTCTATACGTTGACGGGCTATTGCGACGCGAAGTCTATACATCGGGTGTTCAAAGTCTGTACATGGGCTGTATTCATTAACCCAGAGTCTATACATCGTCTATTGAAGTCTACACATTGGCCAGCTCAGAAATCTGTACATTGGCCATTGGCTGCAGCTCAGAGTCTATACATCATTTATTAGAGTCTATACATCAGCCAGCTCAAAGTCTGTACATTGCAGCTCAAAGTCTATACATTGGCCAGCCCAAAGTCTATACATTACTCATTGGCTGCAGATCAAAGTCTATACGTTGCAGCTCGAAGTCTATACATTGTCATTGGCTGCAGATCAAAGTCTATACGTTGCAGCTCGAAGTCTATACATCGTCCCTGAAAGTCTATACATCGGCCAGTGCAAAGTCTGTACGTTATTCATTGGCATGCAGTTCAAAGTCTATACGTTATTCATTGGCTGCAGTTCAAAGTCTATACGTTGCAGCTCAAAGTCTGTACATTGGCCTGTCCAAAGTCTGTACGTTGGCCAACTCAAAGTCTATACATTATTCATTGGCTGCGTTTGTACGTCAATCTGCCAAGTCTATACATTGAGTTTGAGACGGTGGATGAGGGTGTACCGGCGAAGGGGGAGAGAGACAATGGAAAGGGGTGTACTGCTGGGGAATGGAGTGTACCGCTGGGCGTAAAGAGGGGTGTGCCGCTGGGGGTAACAGGGGCGTACCGCTGAGGGTAATGAGAGTGTACCGCTGGGGCTAAGCAGGGGTGTACCACTGGGGGTTAGGATGGGGCGGTGGAGTGTGCCGACGAAGGGCCAGATGAGTGCACCGTTGAAGGCGCTGAGGGAAGTGTGCCGGCGAAGGGGAGAATGAGGTAGTGGGAGAGGGATGAAGGTGTACCGGTGAAGGTTATTAGAGTGTGCCGCTAGGGTCACGACAAAGCACGCCGGTGAAGGTTGGGATCTTCTATTATTTGTTTTTAAGGCTGTTCTTTCCTTCGTTTATTGATTTTTATATAGTCTTATATAAACTTCTCATTTCCTTGGTTCTGTTCAGCCTTTTTGCTTACAAGTCAGACGTCTGATATGTTATGTCGTTATTCGGTTCAGTTCTTCTCACGCTACCGGCAGTGGCTCGATTAGTCGAAAAGTTTTATCGTTGATCGTTTTGTTCGTTTGTTGCTTCCTTTTTGCCCTTTTAACATATTGTTATTTTCTGACAAAATTTCGGCAGCATCTCCCCTTGACCCGAGCGTAAGGAAGATAAAGGGAACGCGTCCACACGGAGTGGCGGAACCCGACAACTGGAGGTGGGCGCCCGGAGGCGGCAACACCTTTATAGAACCTCGGAAAACATGAAGAAAATGATGAACGGGAGGCTTCTAATACTGGACAGGGTGGACGGGGGATTGGCCAAGGCGTACCGGCCAAGGATGAGCATAGGGTGTGCCGAGCTAGGAAGGCTAAGGGCGTACCGCTGAGGCACAAAAGGGGGAGGTGTACTGCTGAGGGCTATTATGGGGTGTACCGGCCAAGGGCCGAAAGAGTGTGCCACTGAGGGCCACTATGGGTGTACCGTCAAAGGGCTGAGAGGGCGTGCCGGAAAGGCGTTAGGCTGAAGAAATCAAGGATGCACCAGCTGGGAAGGGCCAAGGACGTGCCGGCTAAGGGCTGAGGGCCATCGGTGAAGGGAAGTTAAGGGGCGTACCAGTGGAGGAAAGCCAAAGGGCTACTGGCTACTGGGTGTCCTGGAAGAGAAGGAGGGTCTCCCTCCACTCAAGCAGATAGGTACAACTGATGGCCATAGGAGAGGGCAAAGAACCCATGAGGCCAAGGATCATATAGGAGGAATCACGTCGCTACGGGGACTCCAAAAGCATCGGAGAAATAGATAATTGGGGGGAAAAATGAACAACACATCATACACCATGAAAACTGGCGTAAACCAACAGAAATAACAGAGAAACCCAAGGAGGGTGATTTTCATTCATGGGGAGCAAGGGGCCGTGGCCATCCATATACATTGCCGGGTACGCCTGAGTCAAGGCTATGGGCAAGGAAGAAAATCAAAATACAAGATGAAGGGAGGAAGAAAACAAGGAAAACCACGGAAGGGAAAGTGTTGGGGATTGAAGCAGGGATGAGCGTCCACTGCTCGTTCCCCCGCACCTTCCCCTGTTACATTCAGCCCTCCTTCTCTCTTACTCTTCTCTTCTGCCCGGTGGCCATCGGAGGAGACTCACGCCGGAGCCCTTCTTCTTCTCCCGTCTCTTCTCTTCCTCTCTTGCGTATGTCTCTCCCTCTATCTGTGTGTGTGTTCCTCTCCAGCCTCCCTTCCTTTTTTTTCTTTGCCGGAACGGCAGTCGTTTTATACTCCCAGCCGCGGGAGCTTCTGAGCACGGCCATCGAAGGCGGGAAGCAGCTCCGTCATGATGGGGTTTGACGTCTTCTGTCCTGGCTGTCAGGGGAGTAGCCTGCTGTAGACACGCCAAAGTTGACGTTACTGTGAGTACATCTCATATTACCTTGCAATACCCCAATTTGACCCTCAAATTAATTTTATTTGAGTGGCTTTTCCCACTTTTCTTGGATTTCTCCCTTTTTCCTCTCTTTTCCTATTTTTTCCTATTTTTCTAGATTTTTTTGGATTTTCTGGGTATTTTTCTCTATTTTTATGAATTTTTCGGAATTAACGACTTAATGTGGGGCGTCTTTTAAATAACGGCTTAGCCTTGGACGTTTTTAAAAAAATTGACGACTATAATGGAGGGCGTCCATTCTTTCAAATTTCTATTTTTCTAGATTTTTCTGGGAATTTTTCGGAATTTTTTAGGAATTAACGACTTACAATGGGATGTTATTTTGAATTTAAAAAGAATAAAAAAAAATCAAAAATTGAATTCACGACCTATGCACGGTCGTCTTTTTCAAATTGATTATTTTAATATTATTTTTAACCCCCTTCCGGAGGTGATTTGATGGCCTTCCGGGTGTCAGAAACATACGTAAAAATAGTCATTGGAATCAGCACAATGAGATGCACCTCCACCTAAAAAATGGGAAAATAATATTGAGAAATAAAAAATAGCCCTATTTTGAATATTTTGAATTAACGTCCTTATCTAAGTCGTGTTTTTACTAACGCCTTCTGGTAGGTCGTCAATTCTTGAATTGACGCCCTTGGTCAGGTCGTGTTTCACCTTTCGGGTTCTAAACGAACGCAGCCTTTCCCCAGAGAGTCCCTGCTTCGTTTGGGCTCTTGCCCAGCTTAATCCTCCCCTCCTTGGGCTCTTGCCCCTTCTTATCTTTTCCTCCGTTGGACTCTTTCCTTCTTATCTCTTCTTCGATCTTATTAATAGGGCTCTTCGTCTCTGTTAATCGGTTGGATGCTTCTCTTCCCCTCCGCTTTTGTTTTTCCTTTCGTTTTCTTCTTCTTGAAGGTTGCTGCTGTGGTTTGGCTGAGGGAGAAGTTGCACGATCTGAAGCTTCCTCCCCCTTGAATATCAAAGCCAACGCACAGGCTCCTTCTTCCTTATTTGTTTATTTCTTTTACTACATCGATTCACATATGCATGCATCATTACTGTCAACTTCCATTCTCAACCATGTTGAGAATATCTCCCATAAGTGCATCTCTTGCACTCTTTCCCTTATTCTATTTTTCATGAAATCATCATATTCCCACCTCTTTGCATAGGGGTTTAAGGGCAACCACCCTTAAGGTGTGCTCTTGCACATGTTTTCATGCTCATATATTTTTTTTTTATGAATTGATGCTACACTCACCATGTTCTAATTCCTATCTTTTATTGGTGTTTGTGTCTTTTTTGCAAGGGTAATCAAATTGAAGAACTCTCTTCGTCGGCCGGCCGATTTGAAGAGAAAGGAACACTCACAATCCCCGCATTCAAGGTATTTTTCGCGATCCCTCCATGTTTATTATTTGTTATATCTTTTGAGGCCTCGTGTCTCTGGCGATCACAAACTCCATCTTAGCACCTCGTGCTTATTCGTGCTTCACATGCTTTATTTATTCATTATTTCTATTCATTCCTAAGTGGATTTTTAATTGAATCCATAAATTGGGGATCACAGTGGGACCCCTTTCGTTTTTCTTTTTATTACCCTTTCCCCTTGGGCACCCACGTGTGCCATCTCCCCTTTTGCACCCACGGTGCGTCTCCTTTTGTGCCCCACCGTCACCCTCCATTGTGCATTGCACTCTCCCCATGTGATATGTCAGTTTGATAGGTTTTTTTTAGAACTTCCACTTGTCCAAATTTTTTTTTTGATGAGCATGCTAATATCTTAATTCATATATTTGTTGATTGCCTGTGACTGTGAGTGTTTGATACTGCTGGCCGTGGAGTTTTTCTGGGAATTAACGCCTCTGTCAGAGGCGCGTTTTATTTTAACGCCCTAACCCAGGGCGTCTTATTCCTGTTTAACGCCTTCTGATAGGGCGCCTTCCATCATATCTGCTGCTTATGTGAATTCACGCCCTTCCCCAGGGCGTCCTTTTGTTTCTTAGCGCCTCACATCCAGGCGCGGATTTAGATTTGACGCCCTCACCCAAGGGCGTCCTTTTATATACAGCGCCTCACCCTAAGGCGCATTTTTCACTGCCCCTGGGCCCCTCACAGAGATTCACGACAGCCACGCTGTCGTCCTTTCTTGGTAGCGACCCCTTCCAGGGCGTTTCTTCCCTGCGGGTTTACAGAACCCTCCCGTGTGTGATTTTTCATGCTGATTCATGCTTATATTCATTGATTGATCATATTGCTGTGGTTGGTTGGTTTACCCTGCATTCATTCATTTGCATTGGTTTGGGAGACCTCCTCTCTCTACACTAGGATCCCACACACCCTCTTGGTGAAGGAATGACCCTCCATTGAGCACTCCGTCTCTTTGGATTGGAAATTCCTAAACCAAGCCTTCATAAGTCTCCGCACCCGTGGATTCCCTCACGGACGCCGGGCAGGTTGTACCCTTTGAAGTCCCGGGTTTAGTTGGCCATACACGGTGAGAGAGTGTTCCTAGTTGGCACCGGAGTTGAAATCACATTTGAAACTAGGTTCCTCCCTTGTGTGAATCATAATTTTGTTAAAAATCCTTAATTCACCAAGGTTCAAACATAAGAAGTTAAAGGTAACCATTCCAACTTGTTTGCTATTTCTGTGAACTGTTTTGATTGCACATTGAATTAGTTGGATTACCTTGATAAGAAAGTCAACATGTTCAAATCAATTAATGTTCATGAGGGTGATCCACCTAGCACATCTTATTCCCCTCAATTTCAACATGTTCATCATTCTCACCATAATTCTTTCAAAGGACCACGTCCTCATTCTTACGGTGTTGCCCGACCCATTGGCAATATCCAATCCCATGGTCCTTCAATCCAATCGCGAGCTACTACTCCTACGGGATCGTCTCGTCCCAATGATGAGAAGGTTTCCCAAATCATTCATGCATTAGATCATCTCACCCCTCAACAAATTCAAGCCCTTAAGGCCGCTGTTGAGGGTGCATCTCATTCATCTCATCCTCCCTCCAATCCTATGCGGGTGGCCCATCATCCACTTCCCTCTTCTATTCATATTCCTACTCGGGTGGTCCGACACCCACCTCCTTCTATTCCTCCTCCATCACGGCCCCAAGGCCCATCTACCCCTTGCAATCCGGCCCATCCGAGTTCTTCTATGGGTCGGCCCATTAATCCCCTTCCACGGCCTTTTTATACAGCCCCTCCTTCAAGGCCCTGCCAACCCCCTGTTGCTCAGGTCACACCCCTCCAGCAAACTCTTCTGGACAAAATTACTCTGATGGAGGAACAATTAAGAAGGGTCATGGCTCCTCCTACTCCGGTCAATCCTCTCCATGCTGCTTTAGATAATATTACTAAGATGGAGAAAGAATGGAAGGATAGGAGAGATGATTATGGTATCGGCAGCTCAAGCAAGCAACAGTCGGCAGATTTCGACGATCAAGTGGACACCGTCCGCCCTCCACCCATCCGCACACTTCATTCATATGGCCTTCCACCTCCACATACGCAACATCACTACATTCCTCCATCCACATATACGCCTCCACTACGGTGTCCACGTGAATTTGATGATGAAGAACCGACAATTGAAGAACTTGAAGCGGTATACGATGATGAAGCTCCGCAGGCATCCCTTCCGAGTTTCCTTCGCCATCCTCTTCCTCCACTGTCAGAAGACCCCTATGCTCAGGACTATGCCACAGTCCCCGATCCAACCCCCATTTATGAGACCTCTTGGTGTTACGATGATGGGTCGATACTCCAATCACCCATACCGCCGCACCATGAGTCTCCTCCTCACCCCAATACTTGGTGTTACGATGATGGGTCGATACTCCAGTCACCCACACCGGTGCATCATGCGCCTTCCCCTATACCTGACACCTCTCGCCCCATCCGACATTTTCAGCGCACCAAACCCTTTCCTTTTACACCATTAACCTCTATTCCATCGGCTTCCGCCAAACCTCCACTACTCTCCACTCCACCGGCCTCCGCCGAACCTCCATCACCCTCCACTATGCCGGTCTCTGCCGAGCCTTCTATTACCCCTCATCTTTGTTCGCTACCTAAGCCGTCCATTATCCCTGTAACGCCAAAACCAGCTTTGCCAGGCCTTTCCCCTATTCCACCACTTAACCTATCACCCTTACCCGTGGCTAATCCTGAGCAAGGTCCACCCCTTTTTGCACTCAAGCCAACCCCTGTTGCTTCCGAGCAAAGGGGGAAGTTTGAACCTTCGCTTCCACTCACCCTTTCTCCAACACCTTCCACTATACCTCCACCATCCATGGAACCTTCCGCCTCCGCTTCACCCCCCTTTACTACTCGGAACGGGCGGCCTTCTGAAAGTACTTGTGCCAAAGATGAGCAAAAGCCGGGTAAGAAGAATTTGGCCACTACCGTGCTGTTCAAGATGCCAGAATTTATTTACCGGATGCCAATCCGGGTTGTTGTGCCAAGCATGGTCGAAGAAGCCAAGTCGCCGCCATTGCTCAGAGAAGAGTGCCAAGTGTCGATGCCATCCAAGGGCCGGGCATGGCACCCCTTGCTCCAGTTTTCAAATCTTAAATCCATTCTTCCATACAAGGGGCAAATTCCTATTTCGTTCAAATCAATGGGCATGGCAATGTTTCCTGTATCAACTTTCCAACTCCCTTACATTATTGATCCTTGCCTTCCAAGGGGGTTGTCATTTATTATTGAAGCTTCTTCCATTGGGCCGTTTGATTATACACTTTCACTGCCGTGGAGGGGCAGTTATCTTAGTGCTAAGGGGCCGTCCCTTATTTGTTCCACCTTCTATGCATCCATTTCTATCACTTTTTCTTCATGGGCTATCCCCGGGGTTAGGAGGAGGATCTCGTCCTCTCACCCTTCACATTCTCCATCTTCTTTGCATCTCACGCATCTTGTTGCATTCGCGCATTCACTGCATTCATCGCATCCATCATTTTGCATACACCTCATGATTCCCGGGTTTCCAAACCCGTATCTTCCCCGCCTTCCGGCACCTCCGGATATTCCGAATTTTCCATCTTATTCATCTTCATCCTCGAGATCTTTAGGTCCCCTTACATTGCTCGGGCGTTGCCCCCTCCCCAATCTCTTCTCAGGGCATCGCGTCCCTTTTCAGCTCTTGTATCCGGACCCTCCGGATTTCTCTCACTTTCTCCCAGGGCATCGCGCCCCTTTCCACCTTATTCTTCCGGAACCTCCGGACTTTCTCCCAGGGCATCGCGCCCCTTTCCACCTCATTCTTCCAGAACCTCCGGACTTTCTCCCAGGGCATCGCGCCCCTTTCCACCTTATTCTTCCGGAACCTCCGGACTTTCTCCCAGGGCATCGCGCCCCATTCCACCTTATTCTTCCGGAACCTCCGGACTCTCTCCCAGGGCATCGCGCCCCTTTCCACCTTATTCTTCCGGAACCTCCGGACTTTCTCCCAGGGCATCACGCCCCTTTCCACCTTATTCTTCCAGGACCTCCGGACTTTCCCCTCGGGCATCTCGTCCCTTCCCTTCTCATTCCTCCGGAACCTCCAGATCCTTCATGCCTTTCCCTCGGGCATCGCGCCCCTTTCCATCTTATTCCTCTGGAACCTCCGGATCTTTCACCCCTCTCTTTATCCCTTGGGCATCGCGCCCCTTTCCGTCTTCTTCCTCTGGAACCTCCGGATCTTTCTCTTCTCCTTGGGCATCGCGTCCCATGATACCTTCTCCCTCCAGAACCGCTGGACTCTCTTTCCTTCCTCCCAGGGCATCCCGACCCTTCTGATTCCATCCCTCCGGAACCTCCGGACCTTCCTGATCCTTTTCATCCACTCTTCCCCGGGCATCGTGTCCCACGGCATCTCATTCCTCCGGAACCTCCGGACCATCCATCTTTCTTCCGACTCATCTTTCTGCTCTTCCAGGACATCACATCCTTCATTTTCTTCTTCCTTTTCCATCATCTTTTTCCCTATTTCTTCCCAGGGCACCGTGTCCCTCGATATTTTATCCCTCCGGAGCCCCCGGATTCCTCCCATCAGGATTCTCCTCCACAACCTCCGGACCCTCCGGATCCGCCTCTTTCCATCTATCAATTTCTTCTTCTAATTCCTCATGATCATGGGTCTGACCCAGCTTCTTCCACATCCACTGCCTTGGGCATCTGCCCATTCTCTCACTGCTTTCGAGGCTTTAGTCCTCACTCCTCCTTCTAATTCTCCTCTCCTTCTGTAGGCTGTTTCATGTGATCAGGGTCTCCACACCTTAGTGAGGGAGTTCTAGCCCTCGCTTCTTTTCCTTTCCTCCTTATTCGTCTGAGTCTGGTCTTGGCACCACTCCTTCTTGTTAAGCCACTTTCAAACCATTTGCTTCCAATCCTTTTGACTGCCAAACAAGACTACCCCACGATGATCAACCTCGCCTCTGACAGCTGCTTCTACAAAGGTTGCAAGGTAACATATTAGCGTAAGTATGCATTTTTATGATATCATTATCTCATTGCTTCACGTATGATTTTTAAAATGAAGTGCTTCTTAACAAGATTAAAAGTGGTGTTTTAGACCTTTATCTTAGGCCTTTATTTAATTGAATCATCATCAAAAGAGTCTTTAGGCTTGCTTTTGCAGCACCATTGGTTAATAAGAACCCCGCGCTGGGAATTCAACATTCTCTCCCCGCTTGTTAAGAGTAACCCTTAGCTGGGCATTCCACACACTTCACGGCGTCCTTAGCCGGCTCCTTTGGATAAAACATCGTCCCTACTCTGGCCATGCTATGAGTATATCTGAAAGTCCTTTTCTCTTCTTTACTCGGCCGAATGCAGGTGCAAGAGGTTGACGGATGAGATGACCAACCTAGGTAACCCCCAATACGAGAGGAGTCTCAAATAGGGGCAGTCTTGACCCAAAATCAATATGAGTTTTCATGATATACATCTCGCCAAAAGGGCTGTTATGAAAATCAAGTCAAAATTTCGATAAAAGTAAAAGTGTGAATTATGGCATGTCAAGAGTGGCAAAATCCCCGCAGGGAAAACCCTGGTCGTATGCATGTCAAGGGTCTAAAAATCAAAGGCACAAAGCCCCGGCACAACAGACTACCTCTTTGAGGGGAAACACCTTGGAAGGAATTCAAGTCCTGACATCTCCCATCCTGCATAAAGCTTATCCTCACTTATTCATCTCTTCTCCCTCCAAGACCGAATGTTTCTCGGGTATGGCCTTGGTAGAGGCACCGTTGACCATGGGCAGTTGGTTATAGGGCGTCGCTTTCAATGCACGTCTGGCTTTGGGCAGTTTTTAGCGAAAAGGGATGGAACGAGGACCCCTAATTAATGGTTTAAACACCCTTTGATGCTGCATTAGCTATGTCTAAACCAAAATCCAAAAAAATTGAATATTGCAAAATCAAACGAAAAAATTGAATATTTCCTGAGCAAAATCAAACAAAAAATCAGATATTTCTTCCAAAATCCATAAAAATTTGAAATATTTTCCAAAATTCATAAAAATTTGAATATCTTTTCCAAAACTCATAAAAATTTGCATATTTCAAAAATAAAAAAATACATTTTATTTTCTGATGGTGTTTTGCAGGAACAATTTTGCAAGGATCAAGAGCACATGATAAGTCCTATCTCCACTCATTGCTATCAATTTCTCCCGATATTCTCATGACATGCCACCCTGGGCATTTTTGATTATCATCTCCCTATATCATTCTCATTATCATATCTCCTGATTATCATTCTGATTACTCATCTCCAGATTTTTCAATCAACTCCTGCTAATTTCTCTTGACCAATTCTGCCACTAGGCATTATATCATTCTGATCATTCAACTCCAAATCTTGATTAGCCAAGTTGTCATCCTCATGACAAAACAACAAACAATGATGATTTGCAATCATGATGGTTGCTGTGCTATTCATGCCATATACATGTTATTGATGATATGCTTTGATGACTATGCTTAAATGCCTTATTCATTGCTTGTTATCTTTTATATCTTGGCTGATGAATCTTTGAGCGCAGGAAGAAGCTTTTGGTCCCACCGACTGGGCATCATCATCCAAGCCCCACGGTGCTTGCACCTTATTTCCCAGTTCCCCCATGCTTATTGCTTCACCATCCCCCTGTATGCATTCTACTACATGTTACATACGCTATTAGATTATATCAAGGACCATGTGACTTTGGTAAATCTGGGATTTGAGTTCCCCTCCATCAAAAATAATGATGATTCCAGAGGAGTCTTAGTCACACGGATATGCCGTTGAGCCGTCCGAGACTGGGGACGATGGTTCCCTTTTACGAGTTGGTGCGTGGATAAAAGGGCTTCGGCTTAGTATCAGCTCGTAGAATCGGTTTCTTGACCCAGTCTTGGCAGTTTAACAATATTATCCTTGATTATCTTATATTTTCATTTGTTTTATTTTTTTTTCTTTTAAACCCAGCATGCATTCATATAGGAGTTCGAAACAATTTTTGGAAAATCACTCTCATAAGCTGATTTGGAGAGTCAAATTGATCTTAATCTTTCCAGATATGAGATATTCATTGCTGAATGGAATCCTTAGTTCGTTTTGTCGCTGTTTTGGGTCATTTTCTCGAAAGCTCCTTGTTTGGATTTTTTCTATCATCTTATTTTTAAACTTTCCCTTTGATCCACCTTGGCTACAGCACGTCCACATTGGCTGGTAACCGCTCCCCAATGGTGAAACCTACAGGTTTGTGACCTGGGGTACTTCCACCGCGCTGGAAGTTGATCATTCTTTTATCTCCTTCGTGCCCGCGTGCACACCTCCTCTTTTATCCGAACATCGTTAATTTCATTGAATTTCCCGGGATTGCTTCATCTCGAGCTCCTGATTTTAATTCTCATCAAGTGATGTCGATTGCATGTCTCATCACACCTTGGCATCTACTTTTCAATTTGCTCTGCTCCCTTGTAAAGCAGACGCCAAGGCGGGGCAGCTGTAGACACGTCAAAGTTGACGTTACTGTGAGTACATCTCATATTACCTTGCAATATCCCAATTTGACCCTCAAATTAACTTTATTTGAGTGGTTTTTCCCACTTTTCTTGGATTTCTCCCTTTTTCCTCTCTTTTCCTATTTTTCCCTATTTTTCTGGATTTTTCTGAATTTTCTGGGCATTTTTCTCTATTTTTATGAATTTTTCAGAATTAACGACTTAATGTGGGGCGTCTTTTAAATAACGGCTTAGCCTTGGGCGTTTCTAAAAAAATTGACGACTATAATAAAGGGCGTCCATTCTTTCAAATTTTCATTTTTCTGGATTTTTCTGAGAATTTTTTGAAATTTTTTGAGAATTAACGACTTACAAGGGGACGTTATTTTGAATTTGAAAAAAATAAAAAAAATCAAAAATTGAATTCACGACCTATGCACGGTCGTCTTTTTCAAATTGATTATTTTAATATTATTTTTAACCCCCTTCCAGAGGTGATTTGGTGGCCTTCCGGGTGTCAGAAACATACGTAAAAATAGTCATTGGAATCAGCACAATGAGATGCACCTCCACCTAAAAAATGGGAAAATAATATTGAGAAATAAAAAATAGCCCTATTTTGAATATTTTGAATTAACGTCCTTATCTAAGTCGTGTTTTTACTAACGCCTTCTGGTATGTCGTCAATTCTTGAATTGATGCCCTTGGTCAGGTCGTGTTTCACCTTTCGGGTTCTAAACGAACGCAGCCTTTCCCCAGAGAATCCCTGCTTCGTTTGGGCTCTTGCCCAGCTTAATCCTCCCCTCCTTGGGCTCTTGCCCCTTCTTATCTTTTCCTCCGTTGGACTCTTTCCTTCTTATCTCTTCTTCGATTTTATTAATAGGGCTCTTCGTCTCTGTTAATCGGTTGGATGCTTCTCTTCCCCTCCGCTTTTGTTTTTCCTTTCGTTTTCTTCTTCTTGCAGGTTGCTGCTGTGGTTTGGCTGAGGGAGAAGTTGCACGATCTGAAGCTTCCTCCCCCTTGAATATCAAAGCCAACGCACAGGCTCCTTCTTCCTTATTTTTTTATTTCTTTTACTACATCGATTCACATATGCATGCATCATTACTGTCAACTTCCATTCTCAACCACGTTGAGAATATCTCCCATAAGTGCATCTCTTGCACTCTTTCCCTTATTCTATTTTTCATGAAATCATCATATTCCCACCTCTTTGCATAGGGGTTTAAGGGCAACCACCCTTAAGGTGTGTTCTTGCACATGTTTTCATGCTCATATATTTTTTTTTTATGAATTGATGCTACACTCACCATGTTCTAATTCCTATCTTTTATTGGTGTTTGTGTCTTTTTTGCAAGGGTAATCAAATTGAAGAACTCTCTTCGTCGGCCGACCGATTTGAAGAGAAAGGAACACTCACAATCCCCGCATTCAAGGTATTTTTCGCGATCCCTCCATGTTTATTATTTATTATATCTTTTGAGGCCTCGTGTCTCTGACGATCACAAACTCCATCTTAGCACCTCGTGCTTATTCGTGCTTCACATACTTTATTTATTCATTATTTCTATTCATTCCTAAGTGGATTTTTAATTGAATCCACACCTGCGTGGCCCAACGGTTGGTTGACACCTCAGGGAGCTCACTGCGTGCCAAGGACGCGTAGGGCATGGGCACCACGTCGTTCAACCGTTGAAAAGGCTTAACGCTGTGCCGCTGGTGGGCTGAATACGTGTGCCGTAGGAGGGCCAAAAGGGCGTGCCGCTGAAGGCCCAGAAGAGTGTGCCGCTGAGGGCCCAAAGGGGCGTGCCGCTGAGGGCCATGGGGCGTGTGCCGCTGAAGGCCCCTCTCTTGGGTGTGCCGTTGAAGACCCTGAGGGGTGTGCCGCTGGGGACCCCTGGGGGTGTACCGTTGAAGCCCCTGGGGGTGTACCGCTGGAGCCCAGGATGGGCATGCCGCTGAAGGCCCTGGGGGCTGTGTGCCGCTGAAGGCTCCCTCCCTGGGTGTGCCATTGAAGGCCCCAGGGGGCTGTGCCGCTGAAGGCTCCCTCCCTGGGGTGTGCCGTTGAAGACCCCCCAAGGGGGGTGTGCCGTTGAAGACCCCCCCCCCCCAAGGGGGGTGTGCCGTTGAGGCTAACATGGACAGTTTTGGGCCGCGAGTTGTGGCCCGTTTGATTTCTTCGAGGCCCGTGAATTGTGGGTCTCTCGGTGGTCGATTCCTCTTCACTGTCGTGGCTCCTGGAGACGGCTTCACGGCAATGTTCACCTTCGGGGTATCTAAATGATCGGTCTCTCCTGGTCTGCTTTGCTCGACGCCGTTGTTGATGCGGGCCGAATAGGATATCATGGGTGTGCAATTTTTTGGTGTCCACAAATGCCCCCCACCCATGGGTAGCGCGGGTGAAGGATGAGCCGAGCGGTGCCCGCCGGTGTACTGGCCTCTTTTTCTCTTCGCCAGTGCCGACAGGGTGTCGGGAGTTGACCTGGTTTATTGTCTCTTGGTCTCTTCGCCAGTGCCGACAGGGTGTCGGGAGTTGACCCGGTTTGTTGTCTCTTGGTCTCTTCGTCAGTGCCGACAGGGTGCCGGGAGCTGACATGATTCGTTGTCTCTTGGTCTCTTCGTCAGTGCCGACAGGGTGTCGGGAGCTGACATGATATGTTGTCTCTTGGTCTCTTCGTCAGTGCCGACAGGGTGTCGGGAGCTGACCTGGTTTGTTGATCTCTTGGTCTCTTCGTCAGTGCCGACAGGGTGCCGGGAGCTGACGTGATATGTTGATCTCTTGGTCTCTTCGTCAGTGCCGACAGGGTGTCGGGAGCTGACCTGGTTTGTTGATCTCTTGGTCTCTTCGTCAGTGCCGACAGGGTGCCGGGAGCTGACGTGATATGTTGATCTCTTAGTCTCTTCGTCAGCGCCGACAGGGTGTCAGGAGCTGACCTGGTTTGTTGATCTCTTAGTCTCTTCGTCAGCGCCGACAGGGTGTCGGGAGCTGACCTGGTTTGTTGTCTCTTGGTCTCTTCGTCAACGCCGCCAGGGTGTCGGGAGCTGACATGGTTTATTGTCTCTTGGTCTCTTTGTCAACGCCGACAGGGTATCGGGAGCTGACCTAGTTTATTGATCTCTTGGTCTCTTCGTCAGTGCCGACACGGTGTCGGGAGCTGACATGGTTTATTGTCTCTTGGTCTCTTTGTCAACGCCGACAGGGTGTCTGGAGCTGACCTGGTTTATTGATCTCTTGGTCTCTTCGTCAGTGCCGACAGGGTGTCGGGAGCTGACCTGGTTTGTTGATCTCTTAGTCTCTTTCTTCTTCTCTCTCTTTTTTTTGAACCACATTACCGATACAAGCGCCCTTTCGGATTTTCGCCGGCACCGGCCCCCTCTTGCTTTTGCCCACGCGTCCTTTCGGGTTTTCACGTGGCGGGGTACCCGATTTTGCCTGTAGCGCCCTTTCGGGTTTTCGCCACAGCCGGGTTGTTGCCATTTTTACCCTTGTCCCCGTATAGGGGCAAGTCCGGCGGGGTATCTCTATTTTTAACCCCATTTTCTTTTCTTCCTTTTTTTTCTCTCTTTTTTTTGACAAGCGAGTGATATGCGAGTGTCGGCTAGGGCACGAAGCCTTGCGCCGGAAGGTAGGGCTCATTCGTTGGCAAGAAGACAATGCCAGCGCAACGGGAGAATTCGTGTCGATTCGGACGTAGGGTCCGTAATGGCAATATTGTGCGGAGTGAGTGACTAGGGCACGAGGCCTTGCGCCGGAAAGGGACTTATTCGTTGGCAAGGGACTAATGCCAACGCAAGGATAGAGATTCTGCCGATCTGGGCGTAAGGCCCGTGATGGCGATTTTGTATGATGGGAGGTGACTGAGGCACGAAGCTACGTGCCGGGGAAGGACTTGTTTATTGGCAGGGTAGTGGCACCATGGCAAGGGTAGAGTTGCAGGGGTAGAGTCGCCTTCGCTTGTGTGGACGCCCGTCCGACCAGGATTGTGGGGATGAAATGTTTCCCCGGGGACATTTATTACCGTATATTATTGACTTACTCCTCCACGTATGTGAGTGGATGAGTATGTAAATGTATGCGCATATGTAGGTATATATATATCTATCTATCTAATATTTTACATATACTTTTGCTTCCCCTTCTTTTATTTTCTCCTTTTATTTCCTTTTTTAAATCCCTTTTTATTTTCATCTCTTCATCTCCTTCTTTTTTTACTTCGTTCCCCCCATTTTTCCTTCTCGCTTTTTTTTACTTCCCTTTCTTTCCCTTTTTCTCCTTTTTTTTTCTTCCTTTTTTCTACCCCCCCTTTTTATTCGTTCTTCCTTTTATTTTCCCTTTTTTTTTCTTCTTATTTTTTTCCTTCCCTTTTTCTTTTCTCCTTCTTTTATTTTCTTCTTTCTCATTTTTTTATATATAAAAGGGGGCGGGGGCGTTTCGAACGGTCACCCCGTTTCGAACTGCCCCTCTTCCCTCTCTCTCTCTCTTTGGTGACCGAACGGACGAAGCCCCCCCTTTTTTGCTTCGTCTTCTCCGTCGCCGGACGCCAACGCCGCCGTCGTCGTCGCCGTCTTCTCCATCTCCGGGGTGAGGAGACGGCCACGGAGGGATCTCCCCCCCTCCTCTCTCTTTCTCTCTTCCTCCCCCGTTCTCCTTCTTCTCTTCTTCCCATTCCCTATTTCTTCTTTTCTTCGTCCTCGGGGGATAGCGGAGCCCTAGGCTCCGTCTTTCTCTTCTTCTTCCTCCCATCCTCCCTTCTTCTCCCCCTTATCCTCTTTCTTCTTCTCCATCTCTTCTCCTTCCTCTACTCCAGTGTTGTGAGGCGCGCCGGTTGTGTCGGTGAGGGGACATGAAGGCGTGCCGGCGAGGGACCCTGGAGGTGTGCCGGGGAAGAGCCTTGGGGGCGTACCGGGGAAACGACATAGGGCCATGCCGGGGAAGAGGCCATGTGTGTGCCAGCGAAGACCGCCCAGAGTGTGCCGGGGAGAAGGGATTGCAGGTGTGCCGGGGGAAGGGCTTGTCTGGCTGTGCCGGGGAAGACACCCCAGGGGCCGTGCCGGGGAGCGGCTCTTCTGGGTGTGCCGAGGAAACCTTTGGGTGTAGGTGTACCGGGGAAACCTCTGGGAGAGGTGTGCCGGCGAAAGCAGTTCGCCATGGGGCGTACCGGGGAAGCCCGTTGTTAGGGCGTGCCGGGGAGCGACGCCAGGGGGTGTGCCGGGCAGGGAGGCCTTGGGCTATGCCGGTGGAGCGAGGCGCCAAGTGTGCCGGTGAAGGAGCTTTTGGACGTACCGGGGAAGGCGCTGGGTAGTGTACCGGTGAGGGCCGCTGCGGGGTGTGCCGGTGAAGGCGCTGGCCAGCGTACCGGTGAAGGTTTCCAAGCCAGGGGAAGAAGACTTTTTGATCGGCGGACTTCTGGTGTTGCCTCTCGGGGCCCACCATGACTTTGTTGGGGCCGTCACTCCTTGTGGGCGCGCACCCGTGTTTTTCCCTTACGCCTCTGGCCTAGGGGAAACTCTACCAAAATTTCATCAGAAATAGGCAGTATCTTACTTATTTTATTCACAGTAAAGCCCCTTTACAGTTCTTCATTCCCTTTTGCATGTGGCTTATTCTGGTCTTCCATTTGTGTATCTTTGCAGACAAATGGCTGCCCCAAGTGGTTCTTCTGCTCCTGCTGCTGTTGTCGGTGCCGACCTTATTCCGCGGGGTCCAGTGCCAGCGGTCACATGGCTCAATGTGGAGGACTTGGACCGGGAGCACGCGGAGATAGCCGCTTTGGCAGCGTCGTCGGGATCCGACAGTGAGAGCATGGACTTCGGCCAGCTTGCCAGAGTTGAAAGCGGCTTCACATTTGATCGGGCCACCGGGGAGTACAGGAAGGACTTCTCGAAGGACAGGCACCTTATTCGGTTTCTGAGGCATCTGTGTTCCCGGGAGGGGCGAGATTTCCGCAGCATAAAGGTCGTCGAGCGGGCCATCCTGCATGCTCGGGACAGTCTATTGTACAGCGTTCCCAGGAGCATTCCGATGTATCTGGTGGGAGAAGCCTGGGAGTGGAAGCCAGTCTTGGGGATTGAGGGGGTGCTACTGGCCGAAGACAAATTGGTGCGAGCACCTCAATTCACTCCGGCAAAATGGGACATGTCTGCCGGGAAGGTGCATGGCGAGTCACCCCGATTTGGCTTATTCTTGGCTCCCCTGAAATGGGGTTACAGGGAGGAGCCATTTATCTTGGACTGTCTGGCCATCAGGTTCAAGTATGAACTGTCGCTGGGCTGGTTCGGGGAGCTGAAGCTTCAAGATGCACACAGCTTCCGTGAAGGGGCGGTGGAGTTTACCGAATACGTACTATTCAACTACGCCCCTCTGCTGGTCCGAGCTGGTATTTACCATAGTGTTTATGCCTCCCGCTACGGCTACCCCATCTCTAAGGGTCTCTGCTGTGGTATGATAGAAGTATTCATTGCTGAGACCAATACTTTTTACACTGCGGAAGGCAAGACCTCCTTGGACCTGTGGAGTCTTAGCCAGTTGAGCGGCTTGCCCATTGACGGGGAGCCTTATGAAGAAGTATGCCTCCCTGACCTGATCAAGGATGAAACCAATGGGGACGGTTACTATTCACTGGGGTATTCATACCGGTACCTTATGAAGGCGTACCGGGAGCTATACCAGTTGTCGCATGGTGGGCGGCAGCCCGCCCGTGGGGACAGAAAGAGGGTGCGCATGACCCTGTGGCTGCAATACTTCTACGACGGGTTGAAGCAATATGAAGAGTTTCCCCATGTTGGCACCGCTGTCGCTCGCAAGAAGCGTGCGAAGCCCAAGCTCGATGTGAAGATCCCCTCGAAGGGGCGTCGGAGCGGGCCTAATCCGATGGGTGTCGACCCGCAGACTCACTGCGCCGCCTATCTCGTGTATTGGCTATGTTCATTTGCCATGCCATATGGGGACGAGACGGTGATTCGACCGGATGCTATCTATCCGGCGTGTCAGATGGCGTGGGGGATCAAACTCTCCCTATGCCCAGCAACCCTTTGCTTGATCTACAAGGCGTTGGGGGACGTCAGTACTCATCAGTTCCCGAGACATGCCCGCTACATATGTCCACTGCATTTCTTCAATGCGTGGGTCTGCTTGCTGTTCCCCGAGTTCGCCCCGCGAGCTCTTCAAGACTGGGGGCTGGTGTCGAGAATGCTGGAGTTCGCCAGCGCAGAGCTGGCTTCTACTTCCATGCAGATGTATGACATTCGGGGCCGGTTGACAACGGTTCCCCGGGACGCGGCTGGCACTATTCACTTCTGGACGCTGGCCGCGCACTCAAGCCCTCTGGTGAATAACAAGAGGGAATGCAAAGACGACCAGGTGGAGAAGTGTGGATGCACTAAAATTCGCTTGTTCAGGCGGGTGTTTCGTCTATTGAGTGCGTGGGCGTGCCAGTCACCGAAGTGACAATTTATTCGAGCTCCGAAGAGCCCATGGTGCGCTCGATCTGACGTCGTCAGACGATTGTGTGGTTCGTGTCGGGACCAGATCCCGTCATGCCATAAAGGTCACGACGTCATTTACATCCCCCATACGAGGGAATACCCTTGATTAATTGCCGAAATTAGGGGCCCTGCGGCCAAAATAAATAATACTAACTACGCGAAAAGGGGACAAGAATAAATCACACTAAAGTCCACATCAGGATACGAGCCATTGGCCATGTCGGTCACTCGCGGACCTTTTCGTATTCGGACTCGGGTCCGTGATAGAAACGCGACGGAAAACCAGGGTGAATCCGCTCAAATATCTGTCGCGTGCACGGAAATTTTAATGATGGCTCGGAAGGGATCCGGGGCGAGAAACAAATCCGGTCTGATTGGAATGTCGGCCCGAGACTAGGTCGGGGCCTGGCCATGTCAGGATGATTCCCAAGACTCGGGCCCGGCCTGAGAGGGCGGCATTTTTGTTCCTTCCGCGTCGAGTCACGGAGAGAGGGGGGGCTGCAATGTAGAATTGTTAATACCTTATATTGTTTTATCATTATTGTTCTTGTTACTCCGTTGCTTAGTCCTCTTTCTGTATCTGTTCCGGGTGATTTCCCTCATCTTGCTTACAGTCATCATTACTTTTTTTTTATTATTATTGTCACTTATTTCATTCATTTTTTTTATACGGATCTGTTCAGGTTTATTTATTCATCATGATTTTTATTGGCTTGTTAGTTCTGTCATTATATGCCCATATATACATACATATATATATATATATATATTCATGTATTATTTTTTTTTTGGGAGAGTTGACCCTTGGCGGGTTGAAAGGGGGGCTAAAAGGAGTGCACCGCTGAGGAAAGGTGGGCGGAAAGTGTGCCGGCGAAGGGCTGGATATGTGTGCTGTTGAAGGGCTTAAGGAGGGTGTCGCTGAAGGGCAATGATTGGAGGGTGTACCGGTGAAGGGAGAAGAGGGTGCGCCGGGGAAGGCTCGAAGTCTATACGTTGACGGGCTATTGCGACACGAAGTCTATACATCGACTGTTCAAAGTCTGTTCATGGGCTGTATTCATTAACCCGGAGTATGTACGTCGTCTATTGAAGTCTACACATTGGCCATTGGCTGCAGTTTAGAGTCCATACGTTGGCTATTGGCTGCAATTCGAAGTCTATACATCATTTATTAGAGTCTATACATCAGCCAGCTCAAAGCCTGTACATTACAGCTCAAAGTCTGTACATTGGCCAGCCCAAAGTCTATACATTATTCATTGGCTGCAGTTCGAAGTCTATATATCGGCCAGCCCAAAGTCTATACATTATTCATTGGCTGCAGTTCGAAGTCTGTACGTTACAGCTCGAAGTCTACACATTGCTCGTGAAAGTCTATACATCGGCCAGTCCAAAGTCTGTACGTTGGCCAACTCAAAGTCTATACATTATTCATTGGCTGCAGTTCAAAGTCTATATGTTGCAGCTCAAAGTATATACATTGCTCGTGAAAGTCTATACATCGGCCAGTCCAAAGTCTGTACGTTGGCCAACTCAAAGTCTATACATTATTCATTGGCTGCAGTTCAAAGTCTATACGTTGCAGCTCAAAGTCTATACATTGCTCGTCGCTGTGTTTGTACGTCAATCTGCCAAGTCTATACATTGAGTTTGAGATGGTGGATGAGGGTGTACCGGCGAAAGGGGGAAGAGACAATGGGAAGGGGTGTACCGCTGGGGAATGGAGTGTACCGCTGGGGGTAAAGAGGGGTGTGCCGCTGGGGGTAACAGGGGCGTACCGCTGAGGGTAATGAGAGTGTACCGCTGGGGCTAAGCAGGGGTGTACCATTGGGGGTTAGGATGGGGCGGTGGAGTGTGCCGGCGAAGGGCCAGATGAGTGCACCGTTGAAGGCGCTGAGGGAAGTGTGCCGGCGAAGGGGAGAATGAGGTAGTGGGAGAGGGATGAAGGTGTACCGGTGAAGGTTATTAGAGTGTGCCGCTAGGGTCACGACAAAGCACGCCGGTGAAGGTTGGGATCTTCTATTATTTGTTTTTAAGGCTTTTCTTTTCTTCGTTTATTGATTTTTATATAGTCTTATATAAACTTCTCATTTCCTTGGTTCTGTTCAGCCTTTTTGCTTACAAGTCAGACGTCTGATATGTTATGTCGTTATTCGGTTCAGTTCTTCTCACGCTACCGACAGTGGCTCGATTAGTCGGAAAGTTTTATCGTTGATCATTCTGTTCGTTTGTTGCTTCCTTTTACCTTTTTAACATGTTGTTATTTTCTGACAAAAATTCGGCAGCATCTCCCCTTGACCCGAGCGTAAGTGAGATACAGGGAACGCGCCCACACGGAGTGGCGGAACCCGACAACTGGAGGTGGGAGCCCGAGGGCGGCAACACCTTAGTGAAACTTCGGGAAAACGTGGGGAAAACAACGGGCCGAAGACCTCTAGGCCTGGACAAGGTGGACTGGGGATCAGCCAGGGCGTACCGGGCTAGGGCGGGGCCTGGCGTGCCGCTGAGGCACCCAGGGAAGGTGTACCACTGAGGGTGGTTATGAGTGTACCGGCCAAGGGCCGGAAGAGTGTGCCGCTGGGGGCCACTACAGGTGTGCCGGCCAAGGGCCGGAGGGGTGTGCCGCTGGGGGCCGTTATGGTATATCGGGCAAGGGCCAAAGGGGGCTACGTGTGTAGACTGGGAGGGTTGCAGGTTATTCAGGAAAAGGAGAAGGGTTAAAGGCCAAGGGTAGGCTGCTGGTAGTTGGGCGTTCAGGAAGAGGAGAAGGCTCCCTCTCTCCCTTCAAGCGGATGGGCACAACTGACGGCCGTAGAAGAAGGTGAAGAACCCATGAGGCCAAGGATTATACCGGAGGGATCACATCGCTACGGAGACTCCAAAAGCACCGGATAAAAGGAGAAAACGAATGACACACCATACAGCAGAATAGATCAGGAGAGGCTGGAAAAGACCCAAAAGAAAGGGCCAGAGACTTTCATTCATAAAGAAAGATGACCGTCACCGGCCATACACGTTACGGTATACATCAAGACCGAAGCCATAGGAGAGGGGAGAAGAAGAAAAGGAAGAATATGGAGGGGAAATAGGAGGGGAGTAGGGGTCAATCAGAGGCGACGGCTCCCTACTCTTCCCCACTCCCACTGATACACAGACCCTCCCTCTCTCTCCCTTTCTCTTACTCTTACTCTCTCTCTCTTTTCTCTAGTCTTCGGGAAGCCTCCAATGCCGGAGCAACTTCTTCTTCCTCTTCTCTCTTCTCCCGGTGGTAGGCTCTGTTCGTCTCTGTCGGAGTGCCCTCTGCCTCTGCCCTCCCTTTCTCTTACTCTTACTCTCTCTCTCTTTTCTCTGGTCTCCGGGAAGCCTCCAATGCCAGAGCAGCTTCTTCTTCCTCTTCTCTCTTCTCCCGGTGGTAGGCTCTATTCGTCTCTGTCGGAGTGCCCTCTGCCTCTCTCCTCCTCTCTTCTTTTTTGCCAGAATGGGAGGGGATTTATACTCCCAGCCGCGGGAGCCTTCGAGCACGGCAGTCGGAGGCGGGAAGCGGCTGGTCATGATGGGGTTTGACTTCCCCTGTCCTGGCTGTCAGGGGAGTAGCCTGCGTGGCCCAACCGTTGGTTGACACCTCGGACAGCTCACTGCGCACCAAGGATACGTAGGGCATGGGCTTCACGTCGTTTGGCCATTGAAAAACCTTCACGTTGTACCACTGGCGGGCTGAAGAAGCGTGTCGCTGTAAGACACTATAAGCGTGGCGCTGAAGAGGGCAAAAGGCGTGCCGCTGAAGGTTGCTCAAGCGTGCCGCTGAAGGGGGCAAAAGGCGTGCCGTTGAAGGCCCAAAGAAGTGTGCCGCTGGGCAGGGCAAAAGGCGTGCCGTTGAAGGCCCCTTTGGGTGTGCCGTTGAAGCCCCCCCTGGGGTGTGCCATTGAAGGCCCATGGGGGGTGTGCCGTTGAAGGCCCCCCCCTGGGTGTGCCGCTGGGGCTCCCTGGGGAGTGTGCTGCTGGGGCTCCCAGGGGGTGTGCCGCTGGGGGCTCCCTGGGGAGTGTGCCGCTGGGGCTCCCTGGGGGTGTGGCGCTGGGGGCCCATGGGGGGTGTGTCGTTGAAGGCCCTGTGGACGTCAAAAAATGATGATGATCATACGACATGCACGTCTCAGCACTCGAGAGCTAGTCGAAGACGGAAAGGCTGAATAAACCCTGTGCCTCCTCCAAGCAGGACGAATACCTACCCGGTGCTCCGCCACCCGACAAAGAATCCCCTCGTGTTGAAGAGACAGCCCCGGCTCTCCAGTCGGCATTGCCAAAGGCTGAATCAAAAGAAACTCGAGAATTTGAACACGTGTTCGGCACGCGCCGGGGATCACTCGAAGTTCCAAATCGGGATGCAGAGGCCCTGAAATAAACACCCCGACGGCGGTGCATTATGACTAAAGCAATACAGGAGGATAAGCATCCATCCGAATAGCCGCGAAGCCGAGACGAAGTCTAAACCGGCGCGCCCTTATATGGTCTTTAAACCGGCGCGCCCCTTCCAATAGCCTTAAACCGGCGCGCCCCTAAGGGGGCCTTAAACCGGCGCGCCCTTTACAAGATGCTAGTCCGGCGCACCCCGTGAACTCCCTTGCTTTATGTTAAAATGGCATGCTCCCGTTGAAGGGTCACCCCTTTGAATGCACTAAACCGGCGCGCCCATCTTGGAGTGCTAATACGGCGCGCTTAGTTTAGAAACAAGCTTTTCTCTGAGGCCTTTATCCGGCGTGCAGTGAAGCCATCCCGTCATCAATGCGGTCCCCTGTTTCCTGGGAACGGCATGATGACGAACAAGCCTAAAATGGTTAAAGCTCCCACTTCGATCCGGCGGGCAAACGAGCATATGCCGTGAATGGAAATCCTCGAGCCCCATCCCGCCGAACGCTCATTCCGTCGATCGGCCGGCCATTCTTCAGCAAATGATGATAGCAACGTGGCTTGCGGTGGACGTGCCAGCGGAGCCCCCCTCCCGATCACACCATAGCCTCGCCGGAGGTGACGTCGACAGCAGCAGCAGGGCAACGTCACCAACGTCAGTAGCAGCAGTGGTGGTTGCGGGAAACAAGGAACCAACGGAAGGAAGAAGAATCCAGAGGGCATCCCTCCAAAACAGGGCCTCCGGCCCCTATAAAAGGAGCGCCCAGGTGAAGCTTAAAGGGGTTGGGGGAAAAGTTGGAAGGTTGGAAGGGTTGAACAACTCTTGGAAGCTTGAAAAGTGGAAGTCTTCTTCTGAGAGAAACCCCTTGAAGCCCGAAGCCAGCGTTCCTGTGAGAGCGAAGTGAAGTGAGAAAAGAGAAGGAGAGAGCAGAGAGTGAGGTGAGGGAGATACAGATCTCCCCTCCCCCCCTTGTTTCTTTTTCTTTCCTCCGATGTATTCTTCCCTTTGGTTCCTTGCTTTAGATGCATGAAGAGCCCATGTATTTGCACCCCTTCGTGGTGAAATGAAAACGATCCTTCGGGAGATCCTCTTTTCTTGATATGTTGCATCTTCTTCTCCCCCTTCGGAATACGTTCAGGCTGTAGCCCCTCCCTTTCTACTTGGCCTCCAGCGTTTCTGATCTCACTCCCCACTCGTTCCCCTTCGAGGGATCATTACCCGTGAGTCGTGAGAGCTCTGGAAGGCTAGTCCTCGAGCTTTTCCACACTCACACTTGGGTTATCGGACCGCATAAGGTCTACATTTTGAGGTTCACCCTGGAGCAATCCACTTGGTGTTCTTCTATTTTCTCTGGCAATCGTTAGTCCGGGGAAGGTGCTGCCCAAATTTTGCCGGAGGAAGAACATGTAAGAACAGAGAATGCATAGGAACAGACAGACAAACACACTAAACCACTGAGACAAACTAAACTTCCATGTTCCTGCATAGTAAACTGTTCTAATAAAACACTTGAATCATCATGACAATCCACCTGAACAAACACTTAAAACACTTAAATCTTCTTTCCACAAACATAATTCACCAATAAGATGAACAAACCAATCAATAAATCAACTTGCAGTTGAAGGAAAGAAGAAACAGAGCACAAACGGGTTGAAAGAAGATATACAATGCTTAATCCGGCGCCCCCTAATCCGGCGCGGGTTAATCCGGCGCGGTACCCCCCCCGCGCCGGTTTAACCCCACACTCAAAACCCATTTTTTTTTCCTTGCAGCAATCCGGCGCGCCCCCTTGTACTAGTCCATTTAACCGGCGCGCCCCCCCTTCCTGGACCTTAACCGGCGCACCCCCCTTGAACTCCCTTAAACCGGCGCGCCCCCCTTCAGCCCCCTTGTAGTGTCCTTAAACCGGCGCGCCCTTCCCCTTGTGGCATCCTTAACCGGCGCACCCCCCCTTCAATATCACTTAATCCGGCGTGCCTGGAAGAGAGAAGGTGATCAAGAAAATAAAAGAAAACATGCAATTCAAGCTAATAGAAAACTAATCAAAAGTCTCCCCTCCACTATAATCCAACACAAGGGGCGTTGCCCCCTTGACCCCCACGACCTGACCGGGCAGGTCGAACCCCGCGACCTGACCGCGCAGGTTGATCCGCGTGCGAGGGCGCACGTTGCCGAGTTTTGGCTTTACACTTAACAACCCGCTCCCCCGGACTGTGCGTGAAGAGAAAAGCAATGATGCCCCGTGGTATCGGACGTGGACCTCGGGATCCCCGACATGGTCATGATCCGTGCACCTCTTGGGCCGATAGTTCATCAGCTTGACCCACTTCTTCCGGGATCCGATCCCGCACCCACGTGAAGCGTGCCGTACCTACGGCAGATATCCGAATGTCTTTGTTGTTACCTTCGATGCTTCGAATATGGACTCTCGACCGAATACTGGAATTGCCTGTTAGTGGCTGATGTATATATACCGGGATCTAATCCCGCACCTTCATTAAATTCACCGCACTCGCGGCAAGTATTTATATGGTTTTGAACACCGTTTTGCATACCGATGCGGAGGGTTTAAATCATGTCAACCCAACTCGCATGCTTTAATGAAAAATGATCTCTAGGTCATTTGACCCCTTTTCTTGGCGATTAATCAGAGGTCTTCCCCTCTCCGAGGGGATGTAATTAACGTCGCGGCCTTTATGACGCGGCGGGTCTCCAGTCCTGACCCGATATCCACAATCGTCTGATCAGTCAGATGGAGCGCACCTCGGGCTTCGGACCACTCCAGTCTTGAAGCCCGAACACATTGTCACCTAGGTGACTGGCACGCCCTCGCACTAGATAAACCGATAAAAAGACCATCGATATCCCACGATATTTCCGAACCACACGAAACTCAGTGCGTTCCACAAGCTAGCACGCGTGTGCCACTGGGGCTCCCAGGGGGTGTGCCGCTGAGAGGCTAAATGGACAGTTTTGGGCCCGTTGTGAGTACAGGTTGTGGCTCGCTTGATTCCCTTCGGGGGCCACAGATTGTGAGCTTTCCGGGGGTTGGTTTCTCTTGGCTGTCGTGACTCTGGGGATGGCTTCGCGGCAGTGTGCATATTTTGGGGAGTCCGGATGACCAGTCTCTCCGGGGCTTCTCCACTTGGTGCCGTTGTTGGTGCTGGGCCGAGTAGGATACCTGGGTGTGCAATTTTTTTTTGGTTTCCATAAATGCCCCCCACCCACGGGTAGCGCAGGCGAAGGATGAGCCGGGCGGTGCCCGCGGGTGTACTGGTCCCTTTTTCTCTTTGTCGGCGCCGATCGGGCGTCGGGAGCCGACGCGACTTATCTGTCTCTTCTTCTTATTGCTAATGCCGGAGGGATGCCGGGCATTGGCCCAGTTTATCGACCTCGTTGTCTCTTCGTCAATGCCGACAGGGCGTCGGGAGCCGCCCTGGTCTGTTGGTCTTTTGGTCTCTTCGTCAGTGCCGACAGGGTGTCGGGAGCTGACCTGGTTTGTTGGTCTCTCGGTCTCTTCGTCAGTGCCGACAGGGTGTCGGGAGCTGACATGGTTTGTTGGTCTCTTTGTCTCTTCGTCAGTGCCGACAGGGTGTCGGGAGCTGACCTAGTTTGTTGGTCTTTTTGTCTCTTCGTCAGTGCCGACAAAGTGTCGGGAGCTGACCTGGTTTGTTGGTCTCTTGGTCTCTTCGTCAGTGCCGACAGGGTGTCGGGAGCCGACGTGGTTTGTTGATCTCTTGGTCTCTTCGTCAGTGCCGACAGGGTGTCAGGAGCCGACCTGGTTTGTTGATCTCTTGGTATCTTCGTCAGTGTCGACAGGGTGTCGAGGGCTGACCTGGTTTGTTGGTCTTTTTGTCTCTTCGTCAGTGCCGACAAGGTGTCGGGGGCTGACCTGATATGTTGGTCTCTTTGTCTCTTCGTCAGTGCCGACAGGGTGTCGGGAGCTGACCTGGTTTGTTGGTCTTTTTGTCTCTTCGTCAGTGCCGACAGGGTGTCGGGAGTTGACCTGGTTTGTTGGTCTTTTTATCTCTTCGTCAGTGCCGACAAGGTGTCGGGAGCTGACCTGGTTTGTTGACTCTTCTTTTCTTCCTTTCTCTCTCCTTTTTTGTGAACCACATTACCGGTACAAGCGCCCTTTCGGGTTTTCACCGGTACCGGCCCCCTCTTGCTTTTGCCCACGCGCCCTCACGGTTTTTCACATGGCGGGGTACCCGATTTTACCTGTAGCGCCCTTTCGGGTTTTTGCCACAGCCGGGTTGTTACCATTTTTACCCTTGTCCCCGTGTAGGGGTAAGTCCGGCGGGGTATCTCTATTTTTAACCCCATTTTCTTTTCCTCTTTTCTTTTCTCTTTTTTTTTGACAAGCGAGTGATACGCGAATGTCGGCTAGGGCACGAAGCCTTGCGCCGGAAGGTAAGGCTCATTCGTTGGCAAGAAGAATGTCACGCCCCGAACCGATAGCAGCGGAACGTGTCGTTTGCTCGGAACGTGGCAGTTAATCAGTCGTGAATGATCAAGAGCAATCGCATAAGACAAAAATAATTTTGAACAATAGAAATTTTATTTCTATATAAATCTCTTACAAGAACTTGTTTTCCAACTTAAAGACTCCATCACAATGGAAAGGAAGGAAACAACATACTAGCAAACTTAGACAAGACAACTAAATGAAAGACACCAAGCTAGACTCAAGAAAGACAAAAGACTCGGGTTCACTAGTTTCCGAAGCTCGCTTGCACACTTGTCCCGCCCGTGTGAGTCTCGGTCTCGCTAGCCACCTGATTACCTGAAAAATGTTGGGATAAACTGGGTGAGCGAACGCTCAGTAAGAATTATATCTCAAGAACTAGCAATGGGTTTAAGTAATTACAATTTTTCTCACATGTAAATGCAATATGGCTATGCATGTAGAAATAACTGAGCAAGTGAAAACTAACAATAGAATAACACGTCGTGCAAAACTTTCAAGTGAGTCTTAAACAAAAGGTATTCATGAGAGACTTTATAGATTATTGGCTATTTCATGCAAGTACTTTGCCCGTGTCGGGCCACGCTAGTAAAGTCACGCAAGTCAAGTCACGCACGCGAGAAAGAGAGAGAGTGTGTGGAATGCCAAAGATCAAGAGAGAAAGTACTTCGGTGCAATACTAGACACCGTGATCATTATAACTCCCATGGGCACTAGTACTTTTGGGTGCTCCTCCCAGGACCAGATCGGGCCCTTATATGCACAGCATTAAAGATAGATCTAGACATCCACGATAGTTTATAGCCAATAAGGAGTTTCAAGAACAAGCTTTAATAGGATGATAAGATAAGATTCTCATGGAATTCAAGGGCAAGGCCCTTGAGTAAGGACATTCTTTCGATAAAATCCACGCAAAGCATATAAACCATGACATGTCGATAAACTGGGTGGAATTGGTTCCCTAACTTGGGTACCATGACAATTAAGTGTCCATATATAGATGGTCACCTATTTGATATAGAATTGAGGTCTACAAGAACAGCCTATTAATGGCATGATGTTCTTATCCCATCAAGAATACTCTCATGATATCCATTAGCATATCATAAGGGCCGGTATACCATGTTTCTATAGAGTGACATGGCAAAATAGTGTGAAAGGTTTTTATGGTACAACCCGCTCAATCGGCCTTGAGGGAATCCAAGGCTACGAGGAGACTTACGGAGGTCCCAATGACTAACTTGCTAGTCCAAAGGAACGGAATGTCCGATGGAGAGCTTGTATGTCACCGAGAGTTAGTGGGTAATGCGATAAATCATCATGAAACATGGGACTATATTCACGGAATGGAAATATAGTGCCATACAATATACTTATATATATATATATATATATATATATATATATATATATAACCCTCGGTTTACAGAAAACAGTGAAAAATAATTATACAGGAAATTAGCGACTTAACCTAAGTCACTTTTAAAAGAATTCACGCCCTTCACTGGGTCGTTTCTTTTCTATTTGACGACTTCTGGATCAGTCGTCCATTTTATATTTCTATTTTCCAGGAATTTCTATATTCTGGAATTTTAACAAAACGCGCCTTCGACAGGGGCGTTTCTTATCAATTAGCGCCCTTGTCTGGGGCGTCACTTTCATAAGAGACGACTTACAGCAGGTCGTTATTTCAGGCTTTATCGAGATTTCACATAAACAGTGAAATTTCCAGATAATAAAATTTCAGGGAAACAATTATATGCTCAGGACAAGAAAAATAGCAGGATTCTAGGGGTATAATCATGCATTAGATTAGATTCATGGTTTCCTAGATATAAAATTTTAAACGTGGGTAATTAATAATTAGGGGAAATTGACGACTCCTGGGCAGGGCGTCATTTGAAGAATTAGCGCCCTAGGCTGGGTCGCTTCTTTTTAAATTAGCGCCCTTGGTAGGGTCGCTTCTTTTAATATTTCACAGAAACATTTGAAACCACAATAAAATTATATGCATGGATGACAGATGATATTATTAAGGATCTTAAGCTAGTTTGGGCTACAGTTCTTGAGAAAACCTACCTGATCTGAAGATTTTGGTGATGGTACGTGAAGAACTTGAAGAGAAAAAGAGGCTCTGTTCTATACGGATTCCTCCTACGAGCCCAATAATAGTAGCAGCTGAGGCAGGGATGACAAAGAGAAGGCTGATATGTGATGAGACTCCTATGCTCCGGATGTAGAGAAATCCCAGCTTGCTTCGAAGGAAGATGTAAGTTCAATGAAGAACCCTCGTTCTTCAGGAAGACAGGAGCTCCTTCACGTTACAGGCAACCTGCAATTGAAGAAGAAGATGAAGAAGCATTAGAATCATCATGCTTCTGTGGTTGAAGGTAATAACAAGAAGAACAAAACCTATCCTTTACGTATTTCAGCAGCACGATAGATCAGATCGCCAAAATAGCGATCTGGGTCGATTAGGAGGGTATTTATAGAGTTTTAGGAACCCTAATAGAGTTAGAGTTCGATTAAGGGTAGTATTTCCTTGATAGAGTCCTTACTATAATCTATCTAACACGTAGTAATCCAGAAACTTACCCTGGATAATGTCCCGGGTCGAACGGAACTCAAATGTAATTAACGCCTTAGGATAGGTCGTTAATTTTTAATTGACGCCTTGCATCTCGTCGTTTTTAAAGAAATAACGCCCTTCCGTCGGGCGCTATTCACGATTTCACGTTAACTTAAGCTAGTTACTATATTTGAGGATTTTTTTCTTTTTTTATTTGATAAGGTCTAGTTACGAAAATTTATGGGTAATATTTTTTCCATTTTTCTTGATTTTTCCATATAATTAGTTTTTAAAAATTCCTTTAAATCAAAAAGTGGCACTATTCACTTTTTGAATTGACGACTTAGTTTAAGTCATCTTTTAGGAAATACACGCCCATGACCATGGCGTCATTTCCATTTGGCATTTCTTTGAAGATGTAAAATTATGTTTATGCCCTAGAAATCCTTATCAATGTATCCTTTCTTAATGCTATTTATACTTTATCTGATTTTTCTGATTAGAAGTAACGACTTGTTCAAAGTCGTTTCTTATAAAATGGACGACCATCCATGATGGCGTCAATTAAATTTTTGCTTTTCTTCTTAACCTCCAAAAGACCGATATCGTATATATGTCTATTCTTTTCTCTTTTAATTTTTCTTAATTCATTTAAATCCTATTAATGTATATTTCTTCCTTCTAATAAAAGTATAATGTAATAAATGTGAATATTAAATTTTATAAATTATTAATAAAATACTAATTGATGTTTTCTTCGAGATTTATCGATTCTAAATTCAAATAAAATTATATTATGCATTAAATGCCTAGAAAAAAATAACATGTTATTCTTAAATTTATTATAATACAATGGTAGGGTCCATGAGCTCTTTTTGTGAGATTTTCTTAGGATGTCAGGGGGTCGTGTACGTGTACCAAGTCTGGCCTTGATTATTTACGTTGTATTATATTTATTTATATTGCATTATATATATATAAACATATTTGTTATTTTCTAACCCTCATATACCTATTAATAATTTGTATGTATATAGGGATTTTATTCCTCATAATTTCTTTAACTTTTATTAGTCCTTGTCCTAGGTATCAGAGGCAGGTTCGATCTGAGCAACCCTATAGGAATATCACTTGAACATTATATACTTATAAGAGTATGTATATCATTATGTATATTTTTATTCCTATTCCAAAATTACCGGGCGTTACAAAGAAAATGCCAGCGCAACGGGAGAGTTCGTGCCGATTCGGACGTAGGGTCCGTAATGGCATTATCGTGTGGAGTGGGTGGCTAGGGCACGGGGCCTTGCGCCAGAAAGGGTTTTATTCGCTGTCAAGGGACGAATGGCAGCGCAAGGATAGAGGCCTTGCCGATCAGGGCGTAAGGCCCGTGATGGCGATTTCGTATGATGGGGGGGGTGGCTGGGGCACGAGGCATCGTGCCACGGAGGGACTTGTTTGTTGGCAGGGTGGTGATACCACGGCAGGGGTAGAGTCGTCTTCACTTCTGTGGACGCCCGTCCGCATAGGATCGTGAGGAGGGAATGTTTCCCCTGAGGCATCTATTATTGTGCATTATTGACTCACACATCCACATATATGGGTAGATGTGTAGGAAGGCATATGTGCTTATATATATATATATATATATATATATATATATATATATATATATATATATATATATCTCTCTCTCTCTCTCTCTCTCTCTCTCTCTCTCTCTCTCTCTCTCTTTTGGTTTTCTCCTTTTGTTCCTTTTCCTTCCTCATCTTTTTTATTTTCCCCTCTTCCTCTTTTTTTTCTCCTTTTCTTCCTTTTTATTTTATTTCTCCATTCCTCTCTTCTCCCCCTTTTTATTTCCCCTTTTTTTTCTCCTTTCTTTTTCTTTTTCCTTCTTTTTTTCCTTTTTTTTCTTCTTTCTTTTTTTTTGTTCTTCTTTCTTCTTTCTTCTTTTCTTCTTTTTTATTTCCACTTAAAAAGGGGGGCGGGGGCGGTTCTAACGGTCACCCCGTTTCGAATCACCCTGCCTCCCTCTCTTTCTCTCTCTTTGGTGACCGAGCGGACGGAGCCCCCCGTCCTTCTCTTCTTCTTCCTCTTCGACGCCGGGCGCCGCCATCAACGCTGCCACCGTCGCCGTCGTGGTGAGGAGAGGGTCACGACGGACCTCCCCCCCTTTTCTCTTTTCTCTTCCGTCTCCTCCTTCTCCTTCCTTTTCTTCTTCTTCATCATCTTCGGAGGGCAGTGGAGCCCTAGGCTCCCCCTTCCTTCCTCTCCCTTCCCCTCTACTCCTCCCTCTTTCCCCTTCCTTTCTTCCCTTTCCTTTTCACTCGGCGCAATCAGTGCAGCGAGGAGCGCCGCGGTGGGAGGTCTGCCGGAGTGCGGCGGTGAGGGGCATTGGAAGCGTGCCGGCGGGAACGCCTCACGGTGTGGTGGGGAAAGGCACTATGGGCGTGCCGGGCAGAGCGTATAGAAAGCGTACCGGGGAAGCCCCCATGGGTGTGTCGGGGAAAGCACTACGGGGTGTGCCGGGGAAGGGCACCTAGAAGCGTGCCGGGGAGGCCGTCTGGGAGTGTGCCGGGGAGCGACTCCCATGGGCGTGCCGGGGCAGAGGCACTGGAGTGTGCCGGGGGACGTCTCCAGGGGGAGTGTACCGGGGAAGGGTTCCTGTGGGCGTACCGGCGAAGGCAGCCGGGGGCGCTGGAGTTGGCTATGCCGGCGGAGACCTACGGGGGCGTGCCGGTGAATGCCGCTTCGGGGGAGTGTGCCGGTGAGGGCAACCACAGGGTGTACCGGGGAAGAGGCATGTGGCTGTGCCGGCGAAGACCCACGGGGGTGTGCCGGTGAAGGTGCCCCGGCAGTGTACCGGCGAAGGCCTCCAGGGGGGAGTGTACCGGCCAAGAGACCAGGGGATTGTTAGCTAGGGAAGAAGACTTCTTCAACAGGCGGACTTCTGGTGTTGCCTTTCGGGGCCCACCATGACTTTGTTGGGGCCGTCACTCCTTGTGGGCGCGCACCCGTGTTTTTCCCTTACGCCTCGGGCCTAGGGGAAACTCTGCCGAAATTTCGTCAGAAATTGGCAGTATCTTACTTATTTTATTCGTAGTAAAGCCCCTTTACAGTTTTTTTTTCATTCCCTTTTGCATGTGGCTTATTCTGGTCTTCCATTTGTGTATCTTTGCAGACAAATGGCTGCCCCAAGTGGTTCTTCTGCCCCTGCTGCTGCTGTCGGTGCCGACCTTATTCTGCGGGGTCCAGTGCCAGCGGTCACATGGCTCAACGTGGAGGACTTGGAGCGGGAGCATGGGGAGATAGCCGCTTTGGCAGCATCGTCGGGCTCCGACAGTGAGAGCATGGACTTAGGCCGGCTTGCCAGAGTTGAAGGCGGCTTCACATTTGATCGGGCCACCGGGGAGTACCGGAGTGACTTTCCGAAGGACAGGCACCTTATTCGGTTTCTGAGGCATCTGCGTTCCTGAGAGGGGTGAGATTTCCGCAGCATAAAGGTCGTCGAGCGGGCCATCCTGCATGCCCGGGATAGTCTGTTATACAGCGTCCCCAGGAGCATTCCGATGTATATGGTGGGAGAAGCCCGGGAGTGGAAGCCAGTCTTGGGGATTGAGGGGGTGCTACCGGCCGAAGACAAATTGGTGCGAGCACCTCAATTCACTCCGGCAAAATGGGACATGTCTGCTGGGAAGGTGCATGGCGAATCGCCCTGATTTGGCTAATTCTTGGCTCCCCTAAAATGGGGTTACAGGGAGGAGCCATTTATCTTAGACTGTCTGGCCATCAGGTTCAAGTATGAACTGTCGCTGGGCTGGTTCGGGGAGCTGAAGCTTCAAGATGCACACAGCTTCCGTGAAGGGGCGGTGGAGTTTACCGAATACGTACTATTCAACTACGCCCCTCTGCTGGTCCGAGCTGGTATTTACCATAGTGTTTACGCCTCCCGCTACGGCTACCCCATCTCTAAGGGTCTCTGCTGTGGTATGATAGAAGTATTCAGTGCTGAGACCAATACTTTCTATACTGCGGAAGGCGAGACCTCCCTTGATGGGAATCGACGCCGAGCACTAACATTGTTATTTTGCATTTGTGTCCTTTAGTTTTCTTTTATATCCTTGGGAAAGTATATGTACAATTGTAAGGCTTTGTAAGCCGATGTGTCATTCCCTAGGATTGTATGGGTTTTTGTGTAAATTTGTAGTAGGTCCAGCTAGGGGTCCCCCTCCCCTTCCCCATTGGTCCACCTCATCCATGTGGGGCTGGTCAACCATCTAGGTGGCCATCTAGAAGGTTTGAATGCTAATTGATCACATGGGAGACAAAGGGGTTAAAATTTCAAAGGTTGGCCACCTACCTTACCTACCTAGTCAAAGTAGTGCCCCCTTCATATGTAATTTATTTATTTTAAGTTTTTGACCACATGGGGGAAGAAAATGGCCTATTTCCCATGAAATTCTCAGCCCCCCACCCCTTGCCATTTTCTATATAAGCCTATGTATAGTGTCATTAGAAATTAATGAAGAAATGAAGAGAAAATTGTTGGAAAATCAAGAGTGATTCTTGAGCCCCTCCCCTCTCCCCTGGTGTTCATCTCCTCCAACCTCAAATTCTAGAGTGGTTCTATCTTCAATCCCCTCCCCTCTGTCTCTGGTGATCATCTGTGCCGCCGCCGCCGCCGCCGTTCGTGCCGCCTACGAGCCGCCGCGGAGCCATCTTCAAGGTTCTATCTTGCTGGATAGAGGTGCCTTCCACGAAATTCTGCAGTCAGCCACGACGTTCTCTTGATCTGAAGTTTTTAGAGGTTGTTCCTATCTTGTATCCCCATCTCCACAAAAAAATTCAGGTCCAAAATCCTTCGTTTGGTATCTTTAAATTTTCGTTCATCTTTCACTCCCAGATCTATCCTGTCTCTGTCTACAGTGACACCAGCTCTGTGTTTCCCACCTCCGATCATCTTTGTGATTTTTCCAAACCCTCCCAATTTTACTGGGTGTTCTGTCCATCATTCCCTACATCCATGAATTTTATTAATTTCTGATCAGCCTTCTACCTATTTTTCAAAATTCGTGTTCTATCTCAGCTACAATGCTTTTAGCCCATTTCCAGATCTGACCCACTTCCAGTTCAAAAATCCCATCAATTCGTAGCCACATCCAAACTTGTCCAAACTAATTTTTCCGTTTTCCTAGCTTGATTTCCTAAATCCTTTTGGAAGACTACCACTTCAGATTCGGACGTTCACATATCGGTCAAAGGTAGTTCTCAGACAAGTTCTCTGCAGATCTGAGAGCCCGGTCACTGTACAACAGCAACTCAACAATTCATTAAAGCCCAGATCCGTGTAGATCCAGGCTAAATATTTAACTCTACATTGAAGTATTTGAAGTTAGCTTTCCAACGGCGCCAGTTTCGTGTCGATCCGACATCAGGGCTGATCGCAGCGTCCGTTCTCGTCGGGACGCGCGCTGAAAACCAGAAGCTGCAGATCCATGGCCGGTTAATCCGACCGGTGCCGATCGGAGCCGCCCGGCCTCCGGCCGGTGAACCAGCGCGCCTCCACTCCAGGGAGTGCTCATCCAGACATCCACAACTACAGCGGTGCCACCGGGTCCCACACGGCCCCGTCGGACAGCACGTGGGCCCCACCGTCACGTGTTCGGGTGCTGCCGAAGAGACGCGAGAAGCCGCCCGTCAACCCGAATTCGGTCCTCCCGGGCCCAGTTGTGTAGCCCCTTACCTCCCTGCGTGGAGTGGGTGATATTTCATTGCTGTCATCATTGTGTAATATTTATCTCGGGAGTACGAGTTTCGACCGGGTCCGTCTTCCCCACGCCGAGCGCGTGGAGGTATCGCATTCGCTCCCTTACTTGGCATTTTGCTTACTTCATATATATTTGTTTATGCCGCTGCTAGAGAGCATGTGTAGGGATATCTAGCTCGCTTTATCTCTTCATTACCGCTGCTGCGAGAGAGTGCGAGACCGTCCCGTGACCCGATCCGGGCACACGAGAGAGCTGATCACCCTAGCTCATTGCCGGTTTCTCAACCGCGCACGTCCGACGCTTCCCTCGTTAAGGGACAGTCACGAGCTTGTCGTGTCCGTGGTCTCGTCCCGCATCAATTTGGTATCAGAGCGAGTTGAGTCTAGGGTGTCAAAAAAAAAGAGTGTCATGTCAGTCATTAGTCATTGTCTAAGTCGTGTTTAGGGTCATCATTGTTTTAAAATAAAAAAAGTGTCTTTTTGCATTTACATCCCTTTACTCGGTATATCAAAAGGTGTTGTCCGAACGTTAGGCTACGCCTATCGGGAAGGCCGCACACTTGCGCGAGTGACCTTCGGGTCGGTTATCTCGGCCACGTACCGAGTCTTGGTTTACGTCTAAGGTCCTTAGTGTGCATGCATTCCAACTTTGCATTACTTAGGGTCGTGTCTAGTGTCTTGTCCAAATGGCCTTGCATATCCATTCCTAGGGATCCATTCCCGTATTTTGGCAACTATGGCCAACCCATGTCGACCCGTCCAAGGTGATAGGTCCGTGTCCGAGTACATTCGGGCATATCATAAGTATTGGTTGGAACATGGCTTGGGAGAGGAGAGCAACACGGCCGCATTTCAGTTCCGGAGAGGTTTGCGCCTTCACTTCCAGTTGGAATGTCTTATCCGCAATGCATTCTCTCTAGCGGAATCCTATACGGTCGCTCTAGTGGTCGAACCATTTGAGTCACACTTTTCTCGGTATGGTGGCTTTCGACAAGCATTCACCTCCCAGCCGCCTACACCATGGCCTTCACCACTTGAGAGAGTTCCAATGTCATCCCCCTCTATTTCCAAATTCGATTCGGAATTCTCTCATTTGGAACCACCAAAGCCCGAGCCACCCGTGTTTTTAACGGGTACACTATACATAGCCGAGCAGCTTCTTTGTTGGCTCAAGGATGGCTTGGTCCCACCTTTCTTCTCATCCATGGACCCCATCCTACCTCTAGTGCCGGTCAACTCCTTCCATACCACGTTTCGATCTAGGCACCATGTTGACACGTTGGACGATCTTGTTATGGGACTAGACACGCAATGGAAGTTGACACATATGTTGGCCTGAGACTTCGACCAACCCACGAGTCGTAGCTTCACCCATCCGGCCTTCGGGTCCATTACCTCCGATTGCACCGTGGGTTGTATCACCACGGAGGTTCTTCTACTTCTCCCGCTACCGGATGAGCCCGACTTCATGACTTTGCTTCCGAGGGAGGAGTCATATTTCCTATACACTGTCCCATCTACCATGACGGAGGAAGGTGACCACCCGCACCTTCAAGAATTTCACGATTGGGACCATGTCATGTTGGAACCCACCATAAGGGGTCATACCTTCTTTGATCCCTTTGACCCCTTCCCTAGTGGATCCCTAGACCCTTCATATTCCGTTCACTTCTTCGGGGAAGTCCACCTTCATACCCCTTTCCTACGGGTCGGGTCCTCCATACCCACCAAGCCCGTCCACGATACACCTACACCCGGCTCTTCCACACCTGGCTTTCCTAGCCCACTCAAGTCTCTTAAATCTAAAGGGCCGTCCATGCATGACTGGGTCATACTTGGATGTTTAGGTGTTCCCCATACCACCCATCTCCGGTTATATAACATGCATGCATGGCACACATTCGGGTGTCCTGGTCCGCCGTCACCTATGTACGGGTCAGACTAACAATAGGTGTGTCTAGAGTCATGCATGAGTCGGTTTCTTATTTGTGTGGTTTGCATATGTGTGTTAGTGCATGGTGAGTCTGCATATGTCGTGTGCAAGCTCGTCGATGTCAGTCCCTTATGAGTGTGAAAGCGAGTAGACTCACTCGAGGAGTTTGGGAACGGTTCTACCTCAATACCCGGATCAGTCACCTACAGGGACCCAGTGGTGATTCCTAGTGAGTCTTTGAGCCGCCTCCTCCCCTTTTGAGAGTGCCCCACCCGGAGTGTCCACCTCTAGCCCGTAGCAGCTTGTGCATATCGAGTATATATGGAATGAGCAGGTGACGGTCACTTGGAGTGGAGCATACCTGCGTTACTTGGCACGGTGACGGATCCGCCAGAGTACTTGAGCATCCATACCCCTACTCGACGGGGTCGAGTTCCTCCCACCCGGGGAGAATTGATGGGAATCGATGCCGAGCACTAACATTGTTATTTTGCATTTGTGTCCTTTATTTTGCTTTTATATTCTTGGGAAAGTATATGTACAATTGTAAGGCTTTGTAAGCCAATGTGTCATTCCCTAGGATTGTGTGGGTTTTTGTGCAAATTTGTTGTAGGTCCAGCTAGGGGTCTCCCTCCCCTTCTCCATTGCTCCACCTCATCCATGTGAGGCTGGTCAACCATCCTAGGTGGCCATCTAGAAGGTTTGAATGCTAATTGATCACATGGGAGACAAAGGGATTAAAATTTCAAAGGTTGGCCACCTACCTTACCTACCTAGTCAAAGTAGTGCCCCCTTCATATGTAATTTATTTATTTTAAGTTTTTGACCACATGGGGGAAGAAAATGGCCTATTTCCCACGAAATTCTCAGCCCCCCACCCCTTGCCATTTTCTATATAAGCCTATGTATAGTGTCATTAGAAATTAATGAAGAAATGAAGAGAAAATTGTTGGAAAATCAAGAGTGATTCTTGAGCCCCTCCCCTCTCCCCTGGTGTTCATCTCCTCCAACCTCAAATTCTAGAGTGGTTCTATCTTCAATCACCTCCCCTCTATCTCCGGTGATCATCTGTGCCGCCGCTGCCGTTCGTGCCGCCTACGAGCCGCCGCGGAGCTATCTTCAAGGTTCTGTTCTGCTGGATAGAGGTGAATTCCACGAAATTCTGCAGTCAGCCACGACGTCATCTTGATCTGAAATTTTTAGAGGTTGTTCCAATCTTGTATCCCCATGTCCACAAAAAAATTTAGGTCCAAAATCCTTCGTTTGATATCTTTAAATTTTCGTTCATCTTTCACTCCCAGATCTGTCCTGTCTCTGTCTACAGTGACAGCAGCTCTGTGTTTCCCACCTCCGACCATCTTTGTGATTTTTCCAAACCCTCCCAATTTTACTGGGCGTTCTTTCCATCATTCCCTACATCCATGAATTTTATTAATTTCTGATCAGCCTTCTACCTATTTTTCAAAATTCGTGTTCTATCTCAGCTACAGTGCTTTCAACCCATTCCCAGATCCGACCCACTTCCAGTTCAAAAATCCCATCAATTCGTAGCCACATTCAAACATGTCCAAACTAGTTTTTCCATTTTCCTAGCTTGATTTCCTAAAACTTTTCAGAAGACCACCACTTCAGATTCGGACGTTCACATATCGGTCAAAGGCAGTTCTCAGACAAGTTCTCTGTAGATCTGAGAGCCCGGTCACTGTACAACAGTAACTCAACAATTCATTAAAGCACAGATCCGTGCAGATCCAGGCTATATCTTCAAGCCTAGATTGAAGTATTTGATGTTAGCTTTCCAACGGTGCCAGTTTCGTGTCGATCCGACATCGGGGCTGATCGCAGCGTCCGTTCTCGTCGGGACGCGCGCTGAAAACCAGAAGCTACAGATCCGTGGCTGGTTATTCCGACCGGTGCCGATCGGAGCCGCCCGGCGTCCGGCCGGCGAACCAGCGTGCCTCCACTCCAGGGAGCGCTCATCCAGGCATCCACCACTACAGCGGTGCCACCGTGTCCCACACGGCCCCGCCGGATAGCACGTGGGCCCCACCGTCACGTGTTCGGGTGCTGCCGAAGAGACGCGAGAAGCCGCCCGTCAACCCGAATTCGGTCCTCCCAGGCCCAGTTGTGTAGCCCCTTACCTCCCTGCGTGGAGTGGGTGATATTTCATTGCTGTCATCATTGTGTAATATTTATCCCGGGAGTACGAGTTTCGGCCGGGTTCGTTTTCCCCACGCCGAGCGCGTGGAGGTATCGCATTCGCTCCCTTACTTGGCATTTTACTTACTTCATATATATTTGTTTATGCTGCTGCTAGAGAGCATGTGTAGGGATATCTAGCTCGCTTTATCTATTTATTACCGCTGCTGCGAGAGAGTGCGAGACCGTCCCGTGACCCGATCCGGGCACACGAGAGAGCCGATCACCCTAGCTCATTGCCAGTTTCTCAACCGCGCACGTCCGACGCTTCCCTCGTTAAGGGACAGTCACGAGCTTGTCGTGTCCGTGGTCTCGTCCCGCATCATCCCTGGACCTGTGGAGTCTTAGCCAGTTGAGCGGCTTGCCCATTGACGGGGAGCCTTATGAAGAAGTATGCCTCCCCGACCTGATGAAGGATGAAACCAACGGGGATGGCTATTATTCACTGGGGTATTCATACCGGTACCTTATGAAGGTGTACCGGGAGCTATACCAACTGTCGCATGGTGGGTGGCAGCCCGCCCGTGGGGACAGAAAGAGGGTGCGCATGACCCTGTGGCTGCAATACTTCTACGACGGGTTAAAGCAATATGAAGAGTTTCCCCGTGTTGGCACCGTTGTCGCTCGCAAGAAGCGTGCGAAGCCCAAGCTCGATGTGAAGATCCCCTCGAAGGGGCGTCGGAGCGGGCCTAATCCGATGGGTGTCGACCCGCAGACTCACTGTGCCGCCTATCTCGTGTATTGGCTATGTTCATTTGCCATGCCATATGGGGACGAGACGGTGATTCGACCGGACGCTATCTATCCGGCGTGTCAGATGGCGTGGGGGATCAAACTCTCCCTGTGCCCGACAACCCTTTCCTTGATCTACAAGGCGTTGGGGGACGTCAGTACTCATCAGTTCCCGAGACATGCCCGCTACATATGTCCGCTGCATTTCTTCAATGCGTGGGTCTGCTCGCTGTTCCCCGAGTTCGCCCCGCGAGCTCTTCAAGACTGGGGGCTGGTGCCGAGAATGCTGGAGTTCGCCAGCGCAGAGTCAGCTTCTACTTCCATGCGGATGTATGACATTCGGGGCCGGTTGACAACGGTTCCCCGGGACGCGGCTGGCACTATTCACTTCTGGACGCTGGCCGCGCACTCAAGCCCTCTGGTGAATAACAAGAGGGAATGCAATGACGACCAGGTGGAGAAGTACGTCCACCCTATCAGCCAGGAGAATGTGGTCCGCCCGTTGCTGGAGCCCGAGCTGAGGGACTGGTCGTTCTTGTAGACACGCCAAAATTGACATTATTTTGAGTATATTGCATATCGCTCTGCGATGCCCCATTTGACCCTCGAATCAGCTTATTTGAGTGGTTTTCTCACTTTTCTTGAATTTTTCCTATTTTTCCTCATTTATCTCCTTTTTCCTATTTTTTTTAGATTTTTTTGGGTATTTATCTCTATTTTTTGAATTAACGCCTTTGATAGGGGCGTGTTTTTGAAACACGACCTTGACTGGGGCGTGTCTTTTCCATTTTATCTATTTATCCCCATTCTATCTATTTTATGAATTTTATGAATTCACGACCTGGGTAAGGGCGTGTTTTTATTAAAACACGACTTGTACTAGGGCGTTTCTTAAGAAAGGACGACCACACTGGAGGGCGTCAATTCTTTTGGTTTGACCGACTTCCCCATTTGAGCTCTTGAAATTAACGCCCTTCCCAGGGGCGTGTTTTTGAAACGCGGCTTTGATTGAGGCGTGTTTTTCATGTTTCAAATATGGGGAGTTTTCATTTCTAAAAATTTGGTCTTGAGAAACGCCCTTGTGCAGGGCGTGTTTTTGAGAAACGCCCTAGGGTAGGTCGTCAATTCTTAAATTAACGCCCTGACCTAAGGCGTGTTTCACCTTCTGGCTTCGCAGCCCTTTCCCCAGAGAGTCCTTGCCTCGTTAGACTCCTCCTCTATTTGGGCTCTTGCTGTTCTTATCCATTCCTCCTTTAATCTCTTCCCTTCTTATCACCTTTTCCTAACCTATTAATAGAGGCTCTCGCCTCTGTTAAGGGGTTGGTTCCGATATTTCTTATTCTCCGCTGACGTTCTTCTATTTTTTTCTTCTTTCCATTGTTCTTCTTGTGTGCTGCTTCTTCTCTTTTTTTCTTCCTTCTTCTCCGTATTCTCCTTCTTCTTCTTCTTCTTATTCTTCTTCTTCTGCTTCTTCTCTTTTTCTTCTGTTGTTTTCTTTTCTTTTTACAGGAACCGAAGGTAGGGTGGCATTGGCTAAGGAGAGGCTTCTTCACGGTTCAAGTCTTCATCCCTTTTGAAGCCTTTCTCCCATCGAGCATTCAAGCCAAAAGAGCCACCAAACAAGATTTTTTCTATCTGATCTCCCCCTTATTTGTATTTTTTTCATTAGTTCATGCATGCATCATGTTTCATTATTATATTAATTTTTCTCAACTATCATTGAGATCTCCCCTTTAGTGCATCTCTTGCACTCTTTCCCCATTGTATTTTTACATGCATTCATACCTCCCACACCCTCTTTGCATAGGGGTTTAAGGGCCAACACCCTTAAGGTGTGTATTTCATATGTTATCATGCTCACCTTTCTATTATGAACTTGATGCTACACACACATTATTTCTAATCCATATTTTCATTGGTGTTTGTCTTTTTTTTTTGCAAGGGTAATTAATTGAAGAACTCTCTTCGTCGGCCGGCCGATTTGAAGAGAAAGGAAGCACTCACATCCCCGCGTTTCAAGAGGTATTTTGCGATCATCTCCCCATATTATTTTCCACTTGAGACCCTCGCGTCTCTGGCGATCACACACACTCCACTTTAGCACCTCGTGCTATTTTTATTGCTTTCATCATATTTATTGCTTTTTATATTTAAGTGGATTTTAAATAGATCTACAAATTGGCGATCACGGTGGGACCCTTTGTGTTCTTCTTTCATTACCCCTTTCCCCTTAGGCACCCGCGCGTGCCATCTCCCCTATTTGCACCCTCGGTGCGTCTCCCTTTTGTGCCCCTCGGGCACCCTCCATTGGTTTTACATCCTCCCCTAAGTGATTGGTCAGTTTGTTGATTTTTCTTTAAAATCTCCACCTATTTAAAATTCCTGATGAGCATGCTTATTCTAGTGATTGCCATGATGCTGTGATTGAGTGTTATTACTGCTGGCCGTGAAGGTTTCCTGCAGAAAGTGAATTCACGCCTCTGGAAGAGGCGTTTTTATTGATTTAACGCCCTAACCAAGGGCGTCTTCTAAATATTTTACGCCCTCTGACAGGGCGTTTTCCATCATACTCCCGGGTTTCCTGCTTTATATTGCTGCCTGTAAATTCACGCCTTTCCCCAGGGCGTCCTTTTATTGATAGCGCCTCGCCCTAAGGCGCGTTCTGTTATTGATTAGCGCCCCACATTAGGGCGTGTCTTTTGATTTGACGCCCGCTGGATACGGCGTCCTTTTATTGATAGCGCCTCACGCTAAGGCGCGTTTTACTCTGCCCCTGGGCCCTCACGTTTATTCACGATAGTCACACCGTCGTGTCTTTTTTATTAGCGCCCCCTTCCAGGGCGTGTTTTTACTGTGGGTTTCCAGAACCCTTCTCGTGGGTGAGTTTTCATGCTTATCTTTGTTGATTGATCATTATTGTGCTGTTTGGCCTAATTTCCCCTGTTGCATTCATATTTGCATTTGGTTTGGGAGACCTCCTCTCTCTTCATTAGGATCCACACACCCCCTTGGTGAAGGAACGACCCTCCATTGAGCATTCCGTCTCTTTGGATTGGAAATTCCTAAACCAAGCCTCCATAAGTCCCCGCACCCGTGGATTCCCTCACGGACGCCGGGCAGGTTGTACCCTTTGAAGTCCCGATATAGTTGGCCTAATACGTGGTGAGTGAGAGTTCCTAGTTGGCATTGGAGTTCAACTCATATTGAAACTAGGTTCCTCCCCCCCCTTGTGTGAATCTTTCCAAATTTTATTAAAATTCATTAATTCACCAAGGATTAAACAAATCAAAATCACGGTAACCATTCCAACTTGTGTGCTTCTTTGCAATTATTGAGAACTTTGATTATATAATGGCTTACCATGATAGAAACATGTTCAATTCAATTAATGAGGATGCACAACCTAGCACTTCATATCCTCAATTTCAACATGTCAATCATCATCATTCTCACCATTCTTTCAAGGGACCACGTCCTTATTCTCATGGTCATGCCCGACCCATGGGCAATGTCCGTCCTTATGGTCCCCCTACTCAAGTTCGAGCCACTATTCCTACGGGACCGTCTCCTCCCAATGACGAGAAGGTCTCTCAAATCTTGCATGCATTAGATCATCTTACCCCTCAACAGATCCAAGCCCTTAAGGCTGCCGTTGAGGGTACATCTCTTGCATCTCTCCCTCCTTCCAATTCTATTCGGGTGGCCCATCACCCACCTCCTTCCAATTCTATTCAGGTGGCCCATCACCCACCTCCTCCTTCCAATCATATTCGGGTAGCCCATTACCCATCTCCTCCTGTTCATTCTACTCGGGTGGTCCGACACCCGCCTCCTTCTATTCCTCCTCCAACACGGCCCCGAGGCCCATTTATTCCTTGCAATCCGGCCCGTCCGGTTTCTTTTACGGGTCATCCCGTCAACTCCCCTCCACGGCCTTTTTCTGCGGCCCCTCCTCCTTCAAGGCCCTGCCAACCCTCTATTGTTCATGTTACTCCCCTCCAGCAAAACGTCTTGGATAAGATTGCTTCTATGGAGGAACAATTAAAGAGGGTCACCGCTCCTCCTACTCCGGTTAATCCTCTCTATGCGGCTTTGGATGACATTACAAAAATGGAGAGAGAATGGAAGGATAGGATGGACGACTACGGCGTTGACATTTCAAGCAATCAAGAGCCGGCATTTGAAGAATCTGAGGCAATATACGATGATGAAGATGTGCAGGCACCCCTTCCGAGTTTCCTTAATTTCCCGCTTTCCCCATTTTCATTCGATGAACCTCCTGCTCAGGATGAAATCATCCCTGATCCAACCCCTATTTATGAGACTAGTTGGTGTTACGACGATGGGTCGATATTCCAATCGCCCACACCGGCACATTGTGAGTCTCCTCCTATCCCTGACGCTGCTTACATTACACCTCCACCAGTTATACCATCAAACTTCACACCATCAACCTCCCCTGAGTCTTCCATCAAACCTCCGCCCATTAAACTCTTACCCTCCATACCATCGGCCTCCATTGAGCCCACCGTTGAACCTTCCCCAATTAACCTCCCATTACCTCCACCTCGACCTTCCATTATCCCTTTAAAACCCACTTTGCCTATTCCACCATTGAACCCTTTACCCTTACCCATGGCTAATCCTGAGCAGGATCCACCCCTTTTTGCACCCGAGCCCATCCCGACTGCTTCCGAGCAAGGGGAGAAGCTCGACGTGTTTGAACCTCCGCCCCCATTCACCCATTTGCCAACACTTTCCATTATAACTCCACCATCCACGGAGCCTTCCGCCTCCGCCTCACCTCCCTTTGTTACTCGGAAGGGGCGTGCTTCTGCAGCTACTTGCGCCAAGGATAAGCAAGAGCCGGGCAAGAAAACTTGGGCCACGGCCGTGCCCTTCGAGATGCAAGAATTCATTTGCCAGATGCCAATCCGGGTTATTGTGCCAATCACGGCCGAAGAAGTCAAGTCGCCGCCATGCCGGGCATTGATGCCGTTTAAGGGTCGGGCAGGGCACCCCTTGTTCCAATTTCCGAATTCCGAATTCATTATTCCTTACAAGGGGCGAGTGCCCATTTTGCTCAACTTTCCATATATACCACATTCAATGGGCAACACGACGCTCCCCGTTCCAACTCTCCAACTCCCTCACCTTATTGATTTTCGCTTTCCAAGGGGGTTGTCATTTATTGAAGCTTCGTTTATTGGGCCAATTGGTCATACATGTTCATCACCGTGGAGGGGCAATTATCTTAAGGGGCCGTCCCCTATTTCTCCCACTCTTGTTCATTCAACTTCATCCACATCTATTTCTATCACCTTTTCTTCATGGGCCACTCGAAGGGTAAAAAGGAAGATCTCATCCTTTCACCCTTCACATTATTCATCTTCTTTGCATCTCCTTGCATTCACGCATTTCAAGCATTCATCGAATCCATCCCATTGCATGCATTTGCACCTCCTGCTTCCCGGGTTTCCAAACCCGTATCTTCCCCGCCTTCTGGCACCGCCGGATATTCCGCATTTCCCATCTTATTCATATTTATCCTTTTATCCACTCCCCTTGGGGCATCGCGTCCCCCTTCCTGCTATTTCCCTGGAACCTCCAGGAATGTTATCCCTCCTCTTTGGGCATCTCGCCCTTTCTGATTCTATTCCTCCGGAACCTCCGGACCTTTCTCTCGGGCACGACGCCCCTTTCCATCTTCTCCTTACTGATTTCATCCCTCCGGAACCTCCGGATTCTCCACCTGATTGTCTCCATCTTTTCCTCGGGCATCACGTCCCTTTTCATTCTCCTCCTTCAGAACCTCCAGACTTTTCCCTCGGGCACGACGCCACTTTCCACCTTCTCCTTCCTGATTTTATTCCTCCGGAACCTCCGGATTCTCCGTCTTATTCTCTCTATCATCTCCCAGGGCATCGCGACCCTCCTGATTTTATTCCTCCGGAACCTCCGGACCTTCCATATTTCCTTCAATTCATCTTTTTGCTCCTCCGGGACTCCATATCTTTTATTCTCTTCTTCCTTTTCCGTCATCTTTTTCATCATCTTTTTCCCTATTTCTCCCCAGGGCATCGCGTCCCTTCTTTCGTTATCCCACCGGAGCCTTCGGATTTCTCCTCTCACGATCCTCCTCTGCCTCCGGACCCTCCAGATCCGCCTCTTTCCATCTATCAATTTCTTCTTCTGATTCCTCCTGATTCTGGGTCCGACCCAACTTCTTCCACATCCACTGCCTTGGGCATCTGCCCATTCTCCCATTGCTTCCGAGGCTTTAGTCCTCACCCCTCTTCTTGATTCTCCTCTCCTTCTGTAGATTGTTCCATGTGATCAGGGTTTCCACGCCTTAGTGAGGGAGTTCTAGCCCTCGCCTCTCTTCCTTTCTCTCCTTATTCGTCTGAGTCTGGTCTTGGCACCACTCCTTCTTGTTAGGCCACTTTCAAACCCTTTGCTTCCAATCCTTTTATCTGTCTAAGAGGACTATCCCACAACGATCATCCGTCTGGGCAGCTGCTTCAACAAAGGTTGCAAGGTAACATATTGGCGTAAGTATGCATTTTCATGATATCATTTTCTCATTACTTTACGCATGATTTTCAAAATCAAGTGCTTCTTAACGAGATTAAGAGTGGTGTTTTAAACCTTTATCTTAGGCTTTTTGTTTAATTAAATCACTCTCAAAAGAGTCTTTAGGCTTGCTTTTGCATCACTCTTGGTTAATAAGAACCCGCACTGGGAATTCAACCTTCTCTCCCCGCTTGTTAAAAGTAACCCTTAGCTGGGCATTCCACACACTTCACGGCGTCCTTAGCCGGCTCCTTTGGTTAAAATACCGTTGCTACCTTGGCCATGCCATGAGTATTTCTGAAAGTCTTTTCTCTTCTTCACTCGGCCGCATGCAGGGGCAAGAGGTTGATGGATGAGATGACCAACCTTGGTAATCCCCAATACGAGAGGAGTCTCAAATAGGGGTAGTCTTGACCCGAAATTAATTTGAAATTTCATATGAATTTCATTATACATCTCGCCAAAAGGGCAATTATGAAAATCAAGTCAAATCAATAAAATGCAAAATTGTGAATTATGGCATGTCAAGAGTGGCAAAGTCCCCGCAGGGAAACCCTGGTCGTATGCATGTCAAGGGTCTAAAAATCAAAGGCACAAAGCCCCGGCACAACAGACTACCTCTTTGAGGGTTAACACCTTGGAAGGAATTCAAGTCTTGATATCTCCCATCCTGCATAAAGCTTATCTCCAATTATTCTTCTCTTCTCCCTCCAAGACCGAATGTTTCTCGGGTATGGCCTTGGTAGGGGCATCGTTAATCAAGGGCAGTCAGTTATAGGGCGCCACCCTTTCAATGCACGCCCGACTTTGGGCAGTTTTAAGCAAAAAGGGAGGAAACGAGGACCCCTAGCCAGTGGTTCAAAAACACCCTTTGATGCTGCATAAACAATATTTCCAAAATCTCCACAAAAATTTGAATATTTTCAAAATCTCCACAAAAGTTTGAATATTTCCAAAATCTCCACAAAAATTTGAATATTTTCAAAATCTCCACAAAAATTTGAATATTTTCAAAATCTCCACAAAAATTTGAATATTTCAAAATCTCCACAAAAATTTGAATATTTCCAAAATCTCCACAAAAATTTGAATATTTCAAAATCTCCACAAAAGTTTGAATATTTCCAAAATTTCACAAAAATTTGAATATTTCCAAAATCTCATAAAAAATTTACATATTTCCAAAATCCAAAAATTTTGCATTGTATTTTCTGATGGTGTTTTGCAGGAATAACTTTCCAAGGACCAGGAGCACGGGATGAGTCCTCTCTCCACTCATTGCTATCAATCTATTGATTCTTTCCCAATATTCTCATGACATGCCACCCTGGGCATCTTTTTTTGATTATCATCTCCTCATATCTTTTTTTGGTTATATCTCCTGATTATCATCCTGATTATTCATCTCGAGATCTTTCAATCAACTCCTGCTGATTTCTCTTAATTAATTCTGCCAATGGGCATTATATCAGATCTTGATCATTTATCTCCAAATCTTGATTAGCCAGATTGTCTCCTCATGATAAAACAACAAACAATGCTATGATTTGACTTATGCTATTCATGCCATATACATGCTATAATTGATGCTTTGATGATTGCTATGCTTAAATGCCTTCTTCATTGTTTGTTATCTTTTATATCTTGGCTGATGAATTTTTGAGCGCAGGATAAGAAGCTCTTGGTCCCGCCGGCAGGGCATCATCACTCAAAGTCCCACGGTGCTTGCAGCTCATTTCTCAGTTCCCATGCTTATTGATATCACCATCTCCTGTATGCATTTTACTATATGTTACATATGTTACTAGATTATATCAAGGACCTTGTGGCTTTGGTAAATCTGGGATTTGAGTTCCCCTTCATCAAAAACAATGATGATTCCAGAGGCATCTCAGTCATACGGATAGGCCGTTGAGCCGTCCGAGACTAGGGACGATGGTTCCTTTTTACGAGTTGGTGCGCGGATAAACGGGCTTCGGCTTAGTATCAGCTCGCAGAATTGGTTTCTTGACCCAGTCTGGGCAGTTTAACAATATTATCCTTGATTATATTATATTTTTATTTGATTTAATTTTTTCCTTTAGCCCAGCATGCATTCATGTAGGACTTTGAAACAATTGTTGAAAAATCATTCTGATAAGCTGATGCTGAGAGTTGAATTGATCTTAATCTTTCCCGATATGAGATTTTCATTGCCGAATTGAATCCTCAGTGCGTTTTGTCGCTATTTTGGGTGATTTTCTCGAGAGCTCCTTGTTTGGATTTTTATCATCTTATTGTCCAACTTTCCCCTTGATCCACCTTGGCTGCAGCACGTCCACTGGCTGGTAACCGCTCCCCGATGGTGAAATCTACAGGTTTGTGACCTGGGGTACTTCCACCGCGCTGGAAGTTGATCATTTTATTTTATCTCCTTCGTGCACCGCGTGCACATCTCCCCTTTTATCCAAACATTGTTGATTTCAGTGAATTTCCCGAGATTGCTTCGTCTCGAGCTTTTGATTTCATTCTCATCAAGTGATGTTGATTGCGTGTCTCATCACACCTTGGCATCTACTTTTCAGTTTGCTACGCTCCCTTGCAAAGCAGACGCCAAGGCGGGGCAGCTGTAGACACGCCAAAATTGACATTATTTTGAGTATATTGCATATCGCTCTGCGATGCCCCATTTGACCCTCGAATCAGCTTATTTGAGTGGTTTTCTCACTTTTCTTGAATTTTTCCTATTTTTCCTCATTTATCTCCTTTTTCCTATTTTTTTTTAGATTTTTTTGGGTATTTATCTCTATTTTTTGAATTAACGCCTTTGATAGGGGCGTGTTTTTGAAACACGACCTTGACTGGGGCGTGTCTTTTCCATTTTATCTATTTATCCCCATTCTATCTATTTTATGAATTTTATGAATTCACGACCTGGGTAAGGGCGTGTTTTTATTAAAACACGACTTGTACTAGGGCGTTTCTTAAGAAAGGACGACCACACTGGAGGGCGTCAATTCTTTTGGTTTGACCGACTTCCCCATTTGAGCTCTTGAAATTAACGCCCTTCCCAGGGGCGTGTTTTTGAAACGCGGCTTTGATTGAGGCGTGTTTTTCATGTTTCAAATATGGGGAGTTTTCATTTCTAAAAATTTGGTCTTGAGAAACGCCCTTGTGCAGGGCGTGTTTTTGAGAAACGCCCTAGGGTAGGTCGTCAATTCTTAAATTAACGCCCTGACCTAAGGCGTGTTTCACCTTCTGGCTTCGCAGCCCTTTCCCCAGAGAGTCCTTGCCTCGTTAGACTCCTCCTCTATTTGGGCTCTTGCTGTTCTTATCCATTCCTCCTTTAATCTCTTCCCTTCTTATCACCTTTTCCTAACCTATTAATAGAGGCTCTCGCCTCTGTTAAGGGGTTGGTTCCGATATTTCTTATTCTCCGCTGACGTTCTTCTATTTTTTTCTTCTTTCCATTGTTCTTCTTGTGTGCTGCTTCTTCTCTTTTTTTCTTCCTTCTTCTCCGTATTCTCCTTCTTCTTCTTCTTCTTATTCTTCTTCTTCTGCTTCTTCTCTTTTTCTTCTGTTGTTTTCTTTTCTTTTTACAGGAACCGAAGGTAGGGTGGCATTGGCTAAGGAGAGGCTTCTTCACGGTTCAAGTCTTCATCCCTTTTGAAGCCTTTCTCCCATCGAGCATTCAAGCCAAAAGAGCCACCAAACAAGATTTTTTCTATCTGATCTCCCCCTTATTTGTATTTTTTTCATTAGTTCATGCATGCATCATGTTTCATTATTATATTAATTTTTCTCAACTATCATTGAGATCTCCCCTTTAGTGCATCTCTTGCACTCTTTCCCCATTGTATTTTTACATGCATTCATACCTCCCACACCCTCTTTGCATAGGGGTTTAAGGGCCAACACCCTTAAGGTGTGTATTTCATATGTTATCATGCTCACCTTTCTATTATGAACTTGATGCTACACACACATTATTTCTAATCCATATTTTCATTGGTGTTTGTCTTTTTTTTTTGCAAGGGTAATTAATTGAAGAACTCTCTTCGTCGGCCGGCCGATTTGAAGAGAAAGGAAGCACTCACATCCCCGCGTTTCAAGAGGTATTTTGCGATCATCTCCCCATATTATTTTCCACTTGAGACCCTCGCGTCTCTGGCGATCACACACACTCCACTTTAGCACCTCGTGCTATTTTTATTGCTTTCATCATATTTATTGCTTTTTATATTTAAGTGGATTTTAAATAGATCTACAGTTCTCTATTCGCCCGAGTGTGTTGGCGTTTAGGAAGGGGGACAATGTATTGCTGAAGCCGTATTACCCCTTCCGCTTTGGCCGAAACTTCGGATATGATCAGCATATCCCGGTTTACCATGCACAGTTCGGCCTGCCCTCACGAAATATCCAGGGAAGTTCGGTTGCCGAGCATGCCAGGAGCTGGTGGGACTTCTTTCACCGGGCAGACTCTGCCTCCTTCAGGGTGCCAGCTCCGGGTCGCATCCCCAGAGTGACCCAGGATTACATCAAGTGGTGGAACACCCGGACGGCCTTCTATCGATTGCATAAGACCGACTGCTGGGATGGGGCCGAGAGGAGGTTCCTCAGCAGGCAGGCGGTGCCGGTGCTTGACATTGAGCCAGATCATCTTCTTCGGCTCAAGAACAAACAGGAGAAGGAGGTGGTGGCATATATGGCCGCCCGTCGGGAAGCCCGGGACGCGAGGCCGACGCCGAAAGTAGAGTTGCCTCCGGTGGCGAAGGACAACAATAAGAAGACATTGAGGGATCTTTGTCGGATAGGGAGTGACCGTCTGGAGCTCATTAATTACCCGCTCCCCATAGAGGAGGAGGGCACCCCCGCAAAGAGCTGGCGTCCAGAGAGGGACCCGATCTGCCCATACCGCACGTTTATGAGGCGGGAGGAGAGGAAGCCCGAGAATTATAAGGACACCACATGGCTGTATGTCCTGCTGCGGGTGAATAGGCTGAAGATTGAGGATCAGACGGCCGCCATCCTGAGCAAGCGCCTGCACGTCCCATACTATTATGCCGACGGGTGGGGCATGGACCACTTCAATCTTTTCTGCCACCTCTCTTCGAAGAAGCATACAGACCTGGCTACCCTCACAGACCGGTGCTAGAAGGTCGAGGACGTATGCTGGCTGGTCCGAGAGGCGGCGCGTCGGGACAAGGAGCCGTCTCTGAGCTACTGGCCAATAACACTTCGGTTGTACACCGGTCCTCACAGTATTTAACCTTTCCATCTCCTTTATTCTCGTCGCTGCGACCTTAGCAGGTTGTCGGATGCTAATCATATGCGTGCGTCTATTCTGACAGACCATCCCGACAGCGTATAAATGGCGACGTACCGGAACTTCCTTCGGCTCGTACAGAAGCCCGCCTATTTTGAGGCGGCATTGCCAGTTCCAACTACGGCTCCCCTGCCCAAGGTTGCGAAGAGGTCCCGGGCCAAGTCGCCTGTGAAGAAGGCGGTAGATGCTGCTAAAGCGGCCAAGCAGCGGGACGCAAAGCGGCGAAAAACCGAGGCGGCCAAGGCTTCGACGGTCACTCCTCCGGCGCCGCAAGTCCCATCTTTTGAGGAGTTTGAGGTCGCCCGGACTGGGCCGAGCCAACCTGCCGGTTAACCTCTCACACCATCCGTGTATCTTAAGGGTTCCTTTTCTTTTTTTTATTATTTTTAGGCAAGATTTTGACACCTGAATGTCTCTTTTTGTCTCAGTCTCTGTGGAAGGCTCGTGCCCACGCCCATTCTTGACGTGGAGGAGCCGGTTCCTGCGCCCGTCCCTGATGTGGGTAAAGCTGTGGCCGTGGCAGGGGCGACCTTGACGCCAACTCCGACTCCCCCACCACAAGCCAAGGGGAGGTCCCGGGCAAAGTCGCTTGTTAAGAAAGCATTGGCCGCCGCCAAAGTGACTGGGCGGCAGGAGGCAAAGCGAAGGAGGGTAGAGGTCTCCCCGGCCTCGGCGACCGTCTCCCCGGTGGCTCCCATTCCGTCTTTCAAGGAATTTGACGTCACTCGGACCGGGCCGAGCCACCATGCGGGTGAGGCTTATCGACTGCTGTCATCTTTCCAAATTTATTTATTTTCCCGGGTGAGCCCTTTATATGCATGTGACCATTGCCTCTCTTCCTTTCAGACGGTACGGAGGAGCCGTCACTTGTGCTGATCCCAGGCGAGGGGGCGGCTACGGCTCCCGAGAAGGCCTTGCCTGCCGAGGAGGCCCGTGGGTCACCCCGCGCTGTAGGAGCTGAAGAGGGTATTTATCTTTGTCGGCCCACTTGATTCCTTTCATTCTTTGGGAGCCAACTGGGTTTGATGTGACCCGTCTTTCCCTCTCCCTTTTTTTATACGATAGGCGTAGCTGGGGCAGTTACTGGGCTATTTGGGCCTCACCTGCATCTCCCGGCGACGCAGCGGTATATGAGGAAAAGGCTGAAGTCTGTCGTACCCGCCTCATCCAGCACGCGGGGGGATGCGCCAGTCATTGACCTCGAAGAGGAGGTCCCTTTGCCGGCAAGGGAGGAACCCGTGGTGGCTGAATCTTCATCGGGAGAAGAGGTAGATTACAACTATTCCTCCGATGAAGTGGCTTATGACAAGGGCGCGTCTGAAGCATCGGGGCTGCCTGAGCTGGTCTTCAAGGCCCCCTTACTTGCTGGCTCCTTAAGCTTTATGGGGAGGGCTGCTGTAAGTGTGAACTTGCTTGGGCCAGACCCCCTTTTTCCCATAGTGGACTAATGATCTCGTTCTTGTTGTCCTCGGATTTTCGGGAGCTTACCCAGCCGGAGGTTGTGGGGAAGGCCGCTTCAGTCGCGCCGGTCGACCGCCCGGCGGGAGCCGCTACTGGCATGGGCAAGCTAGCCCTCTTGCTCGACGCCCTTCAACGGGAGGCGTCCGCGGAGCCTTTAAGTGCTACCGAAACGGCGAACGAGCCTCTGGAGGAGGGGGAGATTGTGCCCGAAGGCAGCATCATCCCGGTGGCCGAGGTAAGCATGTGGGGCTTATGGTTCTTCCCCGCCTTTTGACTTTGCGTGATCTGTTCCCGGCAGCGGGTGGCTGACTCCGCTTCCCATGAGCAGGTGATGCCGACAGGAGGGAAGATGTCCGGTCGTGCCCGGAAGGTTGTCACGAAACGGAGGCCAAGCATTGGCCCAATAGCAGTGGAGGGGCTAGCTCCTGTCTCGGGCTCAGGGGTGGAGAGCCTTGCGGCACTCGTAGAAGCGGGGGGCATCCCCCAGCTGCTGGTTCCACTTCCGCCTCTCCCGAAGCTCCCGGCCCAAATGGAGGACCCGCTCCTGAGGTAGATATTTGCAGGGCTTCGCGCACATCTGGAGGGATTCCAGACGCGCGAGAGGAGTTTATGGGCGGCGGCTTCCGGTCCGGCTTTACTCGAAGCCCCTCCTTCGGCCTTAGTAGCGGTACCTGCAACCCCGCCGGTTGAACTAGTGGCAGAGGTGGGCCGGGCAGGGGAAGAGGAGGCAAGAGAGCAGCGGATGATGGCGGTGGCAGATGCTTCGGCGATGATCTTACCCATTCCCCCAGCAGTGGTTGGCCAGAGGTCCTCTGTCGAGCCAGGCCAGCCAGGGGACTTGACTCTTGCTCTTCCGTCCTCTTCAGCCGCCGTGGACGCTGATTTGTGGGCGGAGGTGGACAGCACCGTGGAATTCACTACCCTAGTCATGCCTTCGGTCAGTCACACCTTGTCGGAGGCGCCAGTCCCTCAAATGCTGGTAACGCTGCGGACGATGCTCTTTGCCGACCTTTCCTTATCATACCGGGAGGTACACACCATAGTGACACAGCTGACCGGGGCGTTACAAGTGCTGGGCTATCCACTGGGGGAATGGTCGCGACGAATCTTACTATTACTGAAGTATGTTAAGCGTCGTGAGTTCCTTGAGACCCAGGCTCCAGACGAATGTGCCGCCCTTGATGCCCAGGTCGGCGAGTACTTACAGACTTTGGAGGCCCGGCGTCACGATGAGGAGCGCCATGAGAGGGCTCTCGGGGAAGGCCAGAGCAATGTTCGCTCCCTTAAGAGCCGAATTACGAAACTGGAGAGCTACCTTGCCGCGGCTAGGTCTGACCTTTCCGAAGCCGAAAGAGCGGTCGAGGCGGAAGGCGAGGCTCTCGCCGTTTCCCAGGTAAAGGCGGCGTCCGTGGAGGCGGAACTTGCTCGACTCGAAGAACGGAGGGGCCGCTTGCGCGACATGACGAATTTTCCTTGCGTCGGAATCCTCCCCCTCGAGGACATCTTCAGGGGCACCGACTGAGCGTTGCACCCCTTAATTCCTTTCTCTTTTCTTTTGAATGTAACACAGGGGTATGCCCCGAAGCTCATGTAGGTCGATTTTCTTTTATCTGAATTGAACAACAGATTTATGGTTTCACATGCTCTTCTAGCATGCATTCCCCTAGGGGGCCTCTTTTCTCCTTCCTCTTCTTTCGCGTATATCGTCCTTTCTCTCTCTTTTTTTTTGTGTCGGGACGCATTGGGAGGGCGTGAGTCTTTGCGATGGTTCGCTCCAGGAGGACCAGGCAGGAAACCATGTCAGGGCACGGGAGAGTGCTCGCCTTCCCAGGGGGAGGACGAGGGGACCACTCCACCATACCGAACGGGCGACTCACTGGCCTCGCCACAACGTTGGAAACGCGTACTGGCCTCAGGCGGGGGGGTCTCGGTCAGAGACCGGGTTTCTCGTCGTCCAGAGGGGACGGAGAGAAGAGTTTGTCTAGTCAATGACCCGGACGGGAGATCCGAGCCAAATGGGTACTCACCGCCCGGGGGGGGGGGGGGGGACGGAGAGAAGAGTTTATCTAGTCAATGACCCGGACGGGAGATCCGAGCCAAAGGGGTACTCACCGCCTGGGGAGGATGGAGAGAAGAGTTTGTTTAGTCAATGACCCGGACGGGAGGTCCGAGCCAAAGAGGTACTCACCACCCGGGGAGGACGGAGAGAAGAGTTTGTTTAGTCAATGACCCGAACGGGAGGTCCGAGCCAAAGGGGTACTCACCGCCCGGGGAGGACGGAGAGAAGAGTTTGTTTAGTCAATGATCCGGACGGGAGGTCCGAGCCAAAGGGGTACTCACCACTCGGGGAGGACGGAAAGAAGAGTTTGTTTAGTTAATGACCCGGACGGGAGGTCCGAGTAAAAGGGTACTCACCGCCCGGGGAGGACGGAGAGAAGAGTTTGTTTAGTCAATGACCCGGACGGGAGGTCCGAGCTAAAGGGGTATTCACCGCCCGGGGAGGACGGAGAGAAGAGTTTGTTTAGTCAATGACCCGGACGGGAGGTCCGAGCCAAGGGGGTACTCACCGCCCGGGGAGGACGGAGAGAAGAGTTTGTTTAGAAATTTCTTTTAGTACTTCCGTTGCTACTGGGCGACGGCTGGAAATGGGGGGAGTTCCCCCTTTCTCGGCTTCCACTCTTCCCTTGCTCTTGTATCTTTTCTTTTTTTTTTCCACTTTTTTTTCTCTTTCTCTTTCTTTTCTTTCTTTCTCTCTTCTCTTCTTTTTCCTTTTCTCCTCTTTTCTTCTTTTTTTTCTTTCTCTCTTCTCTTTTTTTTATCTCTTTTTTTCTTTTTATCTCTTTTCATCTTCTTCTCTTCTTTTTTTCTTTCTTTTCTTCCTTTCTCTCTTCTCTTCTTCTCTCTTTTTTTTTTCTCTTCTCTTTTTTTCTCTCTTTTTTTTTACCTTCCTCTCCCTTTTTTTTCTTCTCGCTTTTTGAAAACATGGATAGTGGTCAAGTTGTTTGGAAATTAATCACGTAAATCCGCCCAAAATAGGGCGGAGGGTTATATTATTGATTGAACGGGGGCGCCAGAGCGTGGTACAGTCTCAAGTGCCTTCCATTAAGAGGCGGGAACTGAACTTCCCCGCGATGGTTGACAATTACATAGGCCCCACATTCGTAGACTTTTTGGACTACGTAGGGCCGAGCCAGTTCTCATTCAGCTTACCCTTAGGGTTGGCAGCCATGAGATCTCTTCTCTTGACCATGACGAGGTCGCCCTTCTTGAATTCGCGTTCCTTAACAAGCTTGTCAAAGGCGCGTGCAATCTGGGCCTGGTAGACCTGAATGTTCTGTGGAGCCTGGAGCCGCTTTCCTTCTAGACTGGAGAGTTCCTCGAGCCTTCGTTCAACGTTGGTCTGCCTTTCAAGGACAAGCCCATGTTGAATGACAACCCTGAGGGATGGTATCTCCAGTTCAACGGGGACGATTGCCTCCGAGCCATATACGAGAGAAAAGGGCGAGCAACCTGTTGGAGTCTTGTATACGGTTCGGTACGCCCAAAGCACCTCGTACATCCTTTCTTCCCAGTCCCTTTTGTTAGAGCTGACAGTCTTGGCCATGAGAGTGCAGAGTGTCTTATTAAAAGCTTCGGCCAGCCCATTAGCCTGTGGGTTTTAAGGAGTTGATGTCCTCCAATCATTTTTATATTTTTCTGCCAGCCGGTAGACCTTCTGGTTGCGGAAGTGGCTGCCGTTGTCTGACACAACTCGGTCGGGCGCGCCAAACCGGAATATGATATTACGGCGGACAAACCTGACCACGATCTCTCCGGTGACCTCCCGTAAGGCGACAGCCTCTGCCCAGCGGGAGAAGTAGTCGGTTGCCGCCAAAATGTACTTGCAGCATGTGGAAGATGCAGGTAAGGGACCCACGACGTTCGTTCCCCACTGGGCGAACGGCCAACTGGGCGCGGTTGGGTGTAACTGCACGGGGGGCCTTCTGGGTATGGTGGCATGCTCCTGACATTTCTGACACGACTTAGCATATTTGCAGCAGTCGTCGAACATTGTAGGCCAATAATAGCCGAGCTTCTTTATTTCAATCTTCATTTTCGGCCCCGCCTGGTGTGCGCCAGCTGTCCCGGCATGGACCTCCTTCATGACCCTCCAGGCTTCTTCAATGGACAAGCATCGGAGGAGTAATTTTTTCTTGTTGTCGGCCACCATTCGGAATAATATTCCGTTTCGGAGGTCATAAGAATCCTTAATTCTGATTAGCCGGATATTCTCTTCTCTCTTCTTGGGCAGCTGCTGGTACTTGAACCACTGCATCAGGGGGTCTCTCCAGTCAGGTAGGCCGACGGCTTCTGCTGTGGTGACTTCTAGCTCTTCTTCTTCTGGTTCTTCTTCTATCATACTGGGCATCTGGCGCTGATTTATTACTTGGATACTGAGAGATCCATCTGGAGGCACTGCCAGTGAGCTTGCCAGTTTTGCCAGGGCGTCGGCTTGTGCATTCTCCCCTCTGGCGACATGGCCTATCTCAAGGAGGTAGAACCGCTCCATGAGTCTCTTCACCTTAGTGTGATAAGGGAGCAGCTCAGGTTTTCGGACATCAAACTGTCCCTGGACCTGCTTGACGACCAGCAGTGAGTCGCCGAATACTTGGAGCATTTTGATCTCCATTTGGAGGGCCACCTGAAGGCCGATGATCAGAGCTTCATACTCTGCTTCATTATTTGTACATGGATTGCTAATGCAGCAAGAAGTGTGTATCACTTCTCCGTCTGGCGATTTGAGAATGATGCCGGCTCCGGCCCGTACCTTGGCGTGTCCGGACGGGGTCGCTTCTGTTCTCGAAGCCCCATCAAAGTATAGCTGCCAGATAGCTTGTTGGACATGATCCACCTCCAGTGTCTCATCCTTGGGTAGCTCTGTGGACAACGGGGAGTCTTCGGGCACAGTGTGTGCTGCGAAGAAATCTGCGACGGCTTGTCCCTTAACGGCCTTTTGCGGCACGTAGGTGATGTCAAACTCCATGAGCAGCACGACCCATTTGCCAAGGCGCCCCTTCAGGACAGGCTGGGAGAGAATGTGCTTGATGGGGTCAGCCCTGGATATTAAGCTCACTTCATGGGACAACATGTAATGCCTCATTTTCTTAACTGCGAAGACCAAAGCAAGGCAGACTTTCTCTATCGGAGTGTACTTGGCCTCCGCTCCCACCAATCTCCGGCTGAGGTAGTAGAGCGCCTGCTCCTTTCCCTCATCATTATTCTGGGCGAGCATTGCCCCAGTGAATATTCAGTAGCCGCTATGTAGAGAATAAGCGGTCTGCCTTTGACAGGTGCCCCCAGGACTGGCGGGGTCTTCAGGTACTCTTTTAGCTGGTCGAACGCGTGCTGGCATTCGCGACCCCAGCTGAAGGGTGCATTCTTCATCATCAATCTGTGAAAGGGCTGGCAACACCCCGACAGGTTGGAGATGAACCTGCGGATGTAGGCTAGACGGCCCTGTAGGGACCTCAGCTCTGCTAGACTCTTCGGAGGGGGCAACTCCTGAATGGCTTTTATCTTGAAGGGGTCAATCTCGATCCCTCTGTGCCGGACAATAAAGCCGAGGAACTTACCACTGGACACGCCAAAGGCGCACTTCATAGGGTTCATCTTCAGCCCATACAGCCGGAGCCTTTGGAAGACAACCCTGAGGTCGCTCAGATGTTCAGCTCTCTTCTTAGTTTTGACAACTAGATCATCAATGTAGCATTCGACCTTGCTGTACAGCAGCTCGTCGAATATCTTGGTCATCGCCCGCTGATATGTAGCACCGGCATTCTTGAGGCCGAAGGGCATCCTCTTGTAGTGGAATATCCCCTTGGGCGACCTGAAAGCCGTGTGAATCCGGTCGTGGTTGGCTATCCAAATTTGGTTATAGCCGGATGATCCATCCATAAAGGATAAGGCCTCGTGGCCAGTGGTTGCATCAATCATCACTTCGGTGATAGGCACCGGGAAGTCATCTTTTGGGCAGGCTTTATTCAGGTCGTGGAAATCCACGCAAATCATGATCTGTCCATTCTTCTTCTTCACCGGTACGATGTTGGCCAACCAAGTGGTGTATTGGTTCTCCACCACGAAGTCGACATCTATGAGCTTGTCGACCTCCTTGCAGATCTGGCTGATCAATTCCGGCCTCATACGCCGGGGAGACTGCTTCACTGGTTCCACCGTGGGATCAATGGCCAAAATGTGCTGAGTCACCTCGGGGCTGAGCCCAGGCATTTCTTTATAGTTCCAGGCAAAGCAATCCCGAAATTCTTACAGCAACTTTGTGTATTGCTCTCTCTCCTGTGGGGGCATAAGAGCACTCAGAAAGGTCGGCCTGGGGTCACCTTCTGTGCCAAGGTTGATCTCAATCAATTCGTCAACTATGGCCTGGCCGCCATTTTCAATTTCTGGCGGGGCTGGCGACAAATCGACGAAGTCTTGATCTTCATTGTCTTTGGGCTCAAGGACACCATCCCCCGCTTCTTTTTCCTCATGAAGGGGCACGGAGGATGCATTTGCCGCGCACTCCTCTTGGACCATAGCCGCCGGGCCCATGCGGTCCGCTGGTGCAGAAAGGCACAGGGCCACCTCGGGGTCTTCTGTGTACTCATCATAGACAGCTCCGGTGGGGGCCGGGGCAGCCGCATCTTCAGGCGCCTGGTACTGGATGGATAGTGTATAGGCTCCTCTTCTTGGGCTGTCCGCCACGTGGGGGCGTGGTGGGGCCACCACATAGTCTCCCATTCTGAGCTCGTCCCTATCAATGAGGTCTTGAGCAATATCTTTGAAGACATAGCAGTCTTCGATGGCGTGGCCCAGTATCTGGTGGTAGGGACAAAACAGTGGGTCCCCACTTCTTCGGGTGTCCTGCGGCCTCTTGGACCGTGGGAGGGAGACCTTGCCGTAATGGCAGGCCCAGTCAAAAATACCCCGAGTCTTCTCTCTTGGGAAAGAGTAGGGCTTTTGCAGCTTCTCTTGGAGTGTCAGGCCTCGCCTGGTTGGCCGCCCGGTTAATGGGCTTGCCGTGTCTCTTGTCTCCCTTCTTGACCAGACGGGGACATCGGGACTGGTGTCTCGGGGTCGAGACATGTAGCCACCCCACGGGCGGAGAGAACCCTGGATGAGGTCGGCAACTAGCGAGGTCAACTCAGCCAGCCGTGCTTTTAACATCTCGATCTCCCGTTGCTGCCTATGGTACAAGGCGTACATGACGGGGTCGTATCGAGGGGAATTTGGAGCATGACCCATGCTTCTACTTCTTGCTTCGCCAGCAGGCCGGAGTGAGGGTGCCTCAGTGGTGTGCCCCTTCGAGGTTAGTCCCTCGGAGAAAGAGGAGGTCTTCCCCATGCAGCGACGGCGGAGAGGGTTCCAAAGGAACACTTCTTCGTCTTGCACCTCCTCAGCCGGAGGCCTGGGATATACGTCTTGGTGGGCTTCCCGCAAATCTGCAGCTTCCGCGGGGTCGTCGCCCGACAAGGCCGAAACCGATATCACATCAGTTTCGTAATAATCTTCTAGTGAAAAGCCCAGACCGGGGTGCTTGGTGATTTGCAGCAACCGCCGATCCAGGTTTGGTGGGTTCCACATTCTTTCGAACATTTCCTTCCGGCTGGAGGGTTGATAGGGGGGATCTTTTGCTTTCTGACCATTCTGGCTTCCTGGTCAGTCATGTGGGGGAGTCCCGCAATGGGGACGTGCGGGTCATGCAACTCATCAGGAAATCGGCAATCATCGTCTTCCCCGACTGGCTTTTCCCCGGCAACATAAAAGATAGTGGATGACCCCTCCAGGTTAGGCACTTCAAAAGTTCTCAGCCGCTCGGCCGCTTGACAGTCAATTTCTGTAATGGGCTTGATAATCCCTGGCGGGACTCTGACATCCTCCAGCAGGTCTTCGAGGCAAGGCGTCCCCGGTGTAGAGTAGATGGCGAGAGGGGCTGCCTTAAATACCCCCCCCTTCTTGTGCAATGAATGGTACATGTGGGGGAGCCACATAGCCCGGGGGTGGCGGAGGAAACCAGCTGCCCGACTCCACTTTCTTCTTTCCCTTGTCTTGGGCGGCCTGGGGAGCTTGCTTCGCCTTCTCTAGATATAGGTTGGCATCTGACAGATGACACTCAAACACCTCGAATGGGTGGAGATCGGCGAAGATTCTGACTTCCTTCCCCTCACAGGGGTACTTGATGCATTGATGCAGGGTGGAGGGCACCACTCTGTTCTGGTGTAGCCAGGGCCGGCCAAGCAACGCCTTATAGGAGGTGTTGGAGTTGATGACGTGGAACTGGACCTTGGTGGTAAAGTCATCAAAGGTCAAGTTGAATTCTGCAACCCCCATGGGGACCTCACATTTCTGGTTAAAACCAGCAATCTTGATATTTTTAACCTCATCCAGGTGTACGTCAAAGTAGTGCTTTTGGTACACCCGGTAGGGGAGTATATTCACTGCTGCCCCCGGGTCGATCAGGACCCTGTTGATAGGCTGGCCGTTCAACTGCCCTTTCATGTAGAGGGGTCTGTTATGGCTGCAGGTGGGCAGGAGCATGTCATCTTCTGTGAAAGCCACGGCCACCTCAGGTGATATCTCTGTTAGGCAAGCTTCAAGATGTGCTGGCGTCTGGAGCGCGCCAATGATGGCTTGCCGTGTTTCTTCGTCCAAAGACAGCATTTCCCATACGGTAAACCGGGTCGGGATCTTTTTGAGGTGTCTGACTATTCGGTCGGCAGCCCGCACCTTGAGTAATTTCATCTCTTCGGGCTTGCCGCGCCTGCCCCCACCTTGGAGCTAGGGTGTCAGATCAGGGGATGCCAGCTTTGTGGGCTTGTTGCAGCCTGTTGAGCCGGCGGGGCCTGCTGGGCTTTCTCCGTCCCCCGCATGAATTCGGCGAGGTTTGGGATGTCACTGTTGTCCGCTTCTGGCTGAGGAAGAGTTGCCGCCGGTAGAGCTTGGGAGCTGCTTACTTTTTCGGTCGAAGGAGACCCCTGGGAGCGCGCCTTCCCGCCTGCTCGGGCTAACAGGAATTCGGTGAATGAAGGGGTGCCTCGGCTCCTAGCCCCTACGGGATAGAGACCCGCCGGAGTAGGGATCTCGGTGCCTCGGATCTCAAGGTCGGGAACCTGGTATGGTTGTTCCCCCCTGAGCATGATGTTGAGGTTATCCTGAGGAGGGTGCCCCCACTTCCTTCCCGACCTGGTGGCATGTTGGATAGTGGAGACTTCAGCTTGATTCACCTCCGGCGGCTCATGGGGTGGCTCTTCTTCAGTTTCCTCCAGGGAAAGGGCAGTGTCGAATAACGTCGAGAGGGTGTTGCAGGCGACGACGACCTCCTTCTTCTTCTTGCCCCTGGGTCTTCTCTTCTTCTTCTTCTTTCCTGCTGCGGTGGATGGCTGTTCTTGGGGAAGTTCATCCCATAGGGGAGGCTCTTTCTCTACTTCAGCTTCTGTCCCTCGAGCCAGTTCAAGTGATTTGAACTCCTCCCATGGGACATACTCCTTCAGCTCCACGGGCTGGATTTCGGGCTGTTCATAATCTTCGAGCCCATCAATAATAGCCTGGAGTCTTTCGACCGTCAGACTGGTCTTCTGACACATCCGCAGCGGGACATAGCTCTTTTTGTTATGAGTGGGCCGCCTCATGACCAGCCGAGGGGCCGTGTCGTGGCGAACTGGGCTTGTCGGGGGCGGTGCAGGCAGGGGTGTCACATCCCTCAGATGAACTCTGGGGCTGGGTCGAGGGACGTGTGCTCTTCTATTCTTTCTAGTTGCAGTCTGCCAACCTCCTTGATCTTGAGCCGGGGTCGTGATGAAGGTCTCATAAGTGGCGCGGGCGCAGGCCTCCGCCCACTCCTCAGGCAAGTCCTGGTATAGCGAGACCATGTTGACAGTGGAGGTTATGCTGGGCAACTCATGCGGTTGCGGGGGGTCTACTCTATGCTCCCCCATGTCCAGCTCCCCATTCTTGATTAAGGATTCAATAACATCCTCGAAGACATAGCAGTCTTCAATGGTATGCCCGAGCACTCGGTGGTACAGGCAGAAGCGCGGGTCGTCTTTTTTCTTTAGGTCGCCGGGCCTTTTCGGCTCTGGCAGTGTAATTTTGTTGTAGCTGGTTGCCCATTCGAACAGGAGCTTGGACTTGTCCCGGGTGAAGGAATATAGCTTGTTTCTCATCTTCTCCCTTAGTGAGGGGCCCTCCCGCCGTTCTGTGGTTCTGGGCGGAGGAAGGTTGGCAGCCCCCTTGGCTTTCTCTTTCTGCTTTTCAAAAGCCTGGAAATCTAATGTGTGCACCTCAGGGGGAACTGGCTTCTTCTCAGCCTGCCTGGCTCTTTGGCTTGACATGGCCGGGGTGGAGGAGTATCGGGCCAAAAATGCCTCGATCTCTATTACCACATTGTTCAGGCGGTCAAATGTCTTGACCTCGGTGCCAATCATCCTTTCCAGGATCTCTTTTTTCAAGTTCTGTTTGCAGATCTGCACCGCATCCTCCTGGTGTGGGGGATGCCTGCACCTCATGCTGAGGTTCCTCCATCTCTTGATATAGTCGAGGGCCGACCCGTCATTCTTCTGTCTTGTGGCATAAAGTTCTGCCACGGTGACCTCCCGTTCTGCAACATAGAATCTTTCTTTGAACTTCTTTTGCATGTCGGGCCAATCGGCGACAGACCCGGGTGGCAGGCCGGAGTACCACTCAAAGGCAAGCCCGGTGAGTGTCGAGCCGAAGAACTTCAGGAGGTAGGCCTCATCAGTAGCCAAGTCCCCCATGACATTCACATAATAAGCAATGTGCTCCCTGGGGGACCCTTGCCCGTTGAACTTTTCGAACTTGGGTGGCTTGGTGACGCCGACCGACAACTTCTTCGCAACATGGTGAGCCGGGTAGGGCACCCGGTAGACGTCAAACGGCGTCTGATCCCCGTCACCTCTCTCGGCCAGTTTCATGTCTATCATCTGTTCCAGCATCAACCGGCTAACTGTTGCCGGGTTGACCGGACTCGGATAAAAATGAGCAGGCTGCGTGCTCGGGGTGGCCAGCACGGTCGCCTGGGGGGCCATGAGGGACCCTTGGGAAAGCGGGGCCTGTGGCGGGGCCGGTGCGGTGCAGTGTGCCTGCTGCAGGGACGCGTCCCCGAGAGGGTTGAGGGCTGCTGGAAGGGCTGCTTCTGAAGATTGCCCCCTGTCCCTGGGCGCTTCGGGTAAAACCTCGGTCTGCTAGGACATCGGGGGCGGTGTGTTCCGTTCATTCAATTGCTTTTTAAGTGACTCAATTTCTTGCTGGAACCGCTGCATCATGAGCAGCACTGCAGGGTTAGCTGTGGGGAGACGGGGCATGCCCCCCGTCTCTTACGCCGGGGCGTCCTCGGATGATGTGGAGGGTCCACCGCTCGTGTCGCTGGTGGTGACCACGTTGGCCGTGAGGGCTGCAAGGGGCTCTTCAGGTAAGGTCCCTTCGGCGCCTGTGGGTGCCGCGTTGCCTGCCACTCTCCCTCTTCTAGTAAGGGGTCCCGGCCTGGCGGCGAGTCTCGCCATTTCTTCAGGATCGGCAAGCAAAGCCCCATACCGACCGGGAACTCCTGCCATATTGCAAGTGAAGGTTTGCCATCTCTTGTTTCTCTTTGTCGCCCTCCTGGATGATCTTCCCGGGAACACCAGCCTGTCGAAGACCGACCGTCGGAGCGGCGCTACCTCCCGGACAGGGGACTGGCGCTGCTCCTCCGAGCGGTTCCTCGATTCTGCGCTGGGCGCGGGCCGGGCTCCTTCTTCCTGGAAAGCGGAGGCCATTGCCCCCAGCAGTCTCTGGCGGCCGGCGAGGGTGCTACCCGGGCCTCGGAGGTAATTCCTCATAGCCTGCTCGATTCCTTCCCACTCCTGGTCAGGGAGAGCAGCTTGCGGTTGCATGTCGATGACAGCGGCAGGAGGAGAGTAGGCCCTGAGTGCCGGGCGGGCGGCATTGTGTCAGTGCCCGCGGTGACGGCGGTGAGCTTTCTCGGGCAGCACCGTCATGACAGGTGCAGGTCGGCGAGCCGGGGTCGTGAATTCGACCTGCTCACCTCCTCGGGCCCGTCTCGGGCGGCAAGTGCTAGGTCCAGCCTGGGCGGGCGCAGTGGGTTGGGCCTCCTTGGGGACCCAGACTTGCTTCAGTTTGGCCGGCCTGTGCACCGGCGCAGTCTTCGGTGAGGCGGCCACGGCAGTGGGCGTCGCCCTCCCCTTCAGCTTCTCCAGTCCTTGAACGGAATTGTGGACTGGGACGGTCGGGACGACACGGTCCGGTGTCACCTGGGACCTCTGCCCGTCCAGGCGGACTCGAAAGGCCCCGACAGTCATAGTTTTCCCAGAGTTGGACGTGCGGCGCCCAGAGCTGGCGCCGGCGTTGCTCCTCCGGAGCCTTCTTCGGTAGGATGCCGACCCTTGGTGGGATGGGCCGGTGGTTTGGTGCACGTGGTGCACGTTGTAGCTTAGCGTCGTTGCTGGGACGCCATCGTTGTTCTTGGCCACAGCTCGGCCGGTAGCAGCTTCAGTGGCCCCCGGAGCGAGAACGTTGATCTGGGACTCCTCAGGCGCCTTCACCTCGAGGATGTTGGCAAAAGCCACCCCCAAGAAGTTGGGGAAGCCCACAGTGGGAGGGAAGCTCCCGAAGTTGAGGGGGACCGCCAGGTAGCCTCCTCGGACATGGTTCTCAACGACTTGAGGGCCGCAAGTGACAGCCATCGTCGGCACCATGATGCGATTTTCCTGCATTTGAGAAAGTAACGCAATTAGTATCACAAGAAGGGGGCCGCAGGGCCCCTAATTCCGGCAAAGAGATGAAGGGTGGATTGGTCCCACCGGGCGTGCCAGACTTGTGGATGCACTTAAATTCGCTTGTTCAGGCGGGTGTTTCGTCTATTGGGTGCGTGGGCGTGCCAGTCACCGAAGTGACAATTTATTCGGGCTCCGAAGAGCCCATGGTGCGCTCGATCTGACGTCGTCAGACGATTGTGTGGTTCGTGTCGGGACCAGATCCCGTCATGCCATAAAGGTCACGACGTCATTTACATCCCCCATACGAGGGAATACCCTTGATTAATTACCGAAATTAGGGGCCCTGCGGCCAAAATAAATAATACTAACTGCGCGAAAAGGGGACAGGAATAAATCACACTAAAGTCCACATCAGGATACGAGCCATTGGCCATGTCGGTCACTCGCGGACCTTTTCGTATTCGGACTCGGGTCCGTGATAGAAACGTGACGGAAAATCGGGGCGAATCCGCTCAAATATCTGCCGCGTGCACGTCAATTTTAATGATGGCTCGGAAGGGATCCAGGGCAAGAAACGAATCCGGTCTGATTGGAATGCCGGCCCGAGACTAGGTCGGGGCCTGGCCATGTCAGGATGATTCCCAAGACTCGTGCCCGGCCTGAGAGGGCGGCATTATTGTTCCTTCCGCGTCGAGTCACGGAGAGAGGGGGGGGCTACAATGTAGAATTGTTAATACCTTATATTGTTTTATCATTATTGTTCTTGTTACTCCGTTGCTTAGTCCTCTTTCCGTATCTGTTCTGGGTGATTTCCCTCATCTTGCTTACGGTCATCATTACTTTTATTATTATTATTGTTGTCACTTATTTCATTCATTTTTTTTATACGGATCTGTTCAAGTTTATTTATTCATCATGATTTTTATTGGCTTGTTAGTTCTGTCATTATATGCCCATATATATATATATATATATATATATATATATATATATATTCATGTATTATTTTTTTTTGGGGAGAGTTGACCCTTGGCGGGTTGAAAGGGGGGCTAAAGGGAGTGCACCGCTGAGGAAAGGTGGGCGGAAAGTGTGCCGGCGAAGGGCTGGATATGTGTGCCGTTGAAGGGCTTAAGGAGGGTGTTGCTGAAGGGCAATGATTGGAGGGTGTACCGGTGAAGGGAGAAGAGGGTGCACCGGGGAAGGCTCGAAGTCTATACGTTGACGGTCTATTGCGACACGAAGTCTATACATCGACTGTTCAAAGTCTGTTCATGGGCTGTATTCATTAACCCAGAGTCTGTACGTCGTCTATTGAAGTCTACACATTGGCCAGCTCAGAAATCTGTACATTGGCCATTGGCTGCAGTTCAGAGTCCATACGTTGGCTATTGGCTGCAATTCGAAGTCTATACATCATTTATTAGAGTCTATACATCAGCCAGCTCAAAGTCTGTACATTGCAGCTCAAAGTCTATACATTGGCCAGCCCAAAGTCTATACATTATTCATTGGCTGCAGTTCGAAGTCTGTACATCGGCCAGCCCAAAGTCTATACATTATTCATTGGCTGCAGTTCGAAGTCTATACGTTGCAGCTCGAAGTCTACACATTGCTCGTGAAAGTGTATACATTGGCCAGTCCAAAGTCTGTACGTTGGCCAACTCAAAGTCCATACATTATTCATTGGCTACAGTTCAAAGTCTATACGTTGCAGCTCAAAGTCTATACATTGCTCGTGAAAGTCTATACATCGGCCAGTCCAAAGTCTGTACGTTGGCCAACTCAAAGTCTATACATTATTCATTGGCTGCAGTTCAAAGTCTATACGTTGCAGCTCAAAGTCTATACATTGCTCGTCGCTGTGTTTGTACGTCAATCTGCCAAGTCTATACATTGAGTTTGAGACGGTGGATGAGGGTGTACCGGTGAAAGGGGGAAGAGACAATGGAAAGGGGTGTACCGCTGGGGAATGGAGTGTGCCGCTGGATGCAAAAAGGGGTGTGCCGCTGGGGGTAACAAGGGTGTACCGCTGAGGGCAATGAGAGTGCACCGCTGGGGCTAAGCGGGGGTGTACCGCTGGGGGCTAGGATGGGGCGGTGGAGTGTGCCGGCGAAGGGCCAGATGAGTGCACCGTTGAAGGCGCTGAGGGAAGTGTGCCGGCGAAGGGGAGAATGAGGTAGTGGGAGAGGGATGAAGGTGTACCGGTGAAGGTTATTGGAGTGTGCCGCTAGGGTCACAACAAAGCACGTCGGTGAAGGTTGGGATCTTTTATTATTTGTTTTTATGGATTTTCTTTTCTTCGTCTATTGATTTTTATATAGTTTTATATAAACTTCCCCTTTCCTTGGTTCTGTTCAGCCTTTTTGCTCACAAGTCAGACGTCTGATATGTTATGTCGTTATTCGGTTCAGTTCTTCTCACGCTACCGACAGTGGCTCGATTAGTCGGAAAGTTTTATTGTTGATCATTCTGTTCGTTTGTTGCTTCCTTTTGCCTTTTTAACAAGTTGTTATTTTCTGACAAAAATTCGGCAGCATCTCCCCTTGACCCGAGCGTAAGGGAGATACAGGGAACGCGCCCACACGGAGTGGCGGAACCCGACAACTGGAGGTGGGCGCCCGAGGGAGGCAACACCTTAGTGAAACTTCGGGAAAACGCGGGGAAAACAACGGGCCGAAGACCTCTAGGCCTGGACAAGGTGGACTGGGGATCAGCCAGGGCGTACCGGGCTAGGGCGGGGCCAGGCGTGCCGCTGAGGCACCCAGGGAAGGTGTACTGCTGAGGGTGGTTATGAGTGTACCGGCCAAGGGCCGGAAGAGTGTGCCGCTGGGGGCCACTACAAGTGTGCCGGCCAAGGGCCGGAGGGGTGTGCCGCTGGGGGCCGTTATGGTATATCGGGCAAGGGCCAAAGGGGGCTACGTGTGTAGACTGGGAGGGTTGCAGGTTATTCAGGAAAAGGAGAAGGGTTAAAGGCCAAGGGTAGGCTGCTGGTAGTTGGGCGTTCAGGAAGAGGAGAAGGCTCCCTCTCTCCCTTCAAGCGGATGGCCACAACTGACGGCCGTAGAAGAAGGTAAAGAACCCATGAGGCCAAGGATTATACCGGAGGGATCACATCGCTACGGAGACTCCAAAAGCACCGGATAAAAGGAGAAAACGAATGACACACCATACATCAGAATAGATCAGGAGAGGCTGGAAAAGACCCAAAAGAAAGGGCCAGAGACTTTCATTCATAAAGAAAGATGACCGTCACCGGCCATACACGTTACGGTATACATCAAGACCGAAGCCATATGATGGGAATCGACACCGAGCCAGTACCTTTTCATATTACATTTATATCCTTTAGTTTATTTTTATATCCACGGGAAAGTATACGCGTAATTGTACGGCTTTATCGGCCAATGCGTCACTCCCGTAGATTGTGTGGGTTTCTATGTAATTTGTCAGTAGGACCAGCAAGGGGGCCCTCAGCCCTTTCCCATTGGTCCATGTCATCTTGTGGGGCTGGTCAACCATCCTAGGTGAACATCTAGAAGGTTGGACTAGTCATATGCCACATGGGTAGACAAGTGGCCCATTTTGTCCAAGGTAGACCACCTACCATTCAACCTTCCATTCAACCTCCCCTCCTAGTCAATAGCCCCCCCCCCCCCCTTGCATATTATATTCTTCTTGTTTTGTGTTTGTGGCATGCAATCCCAGCCCTTCTATCCTCTTCCCTAGATCTAAGGGTCCACATTGCATTTGATGTAAACCATATATAAGCTTGTATTTTCATGTGAAATTGAATGAAAAAATCAGAATTTTTGTGTGTAAGCAAGGAGCTTGGTGCGCCCCTCTCTCCTCCCCTGCTGTTCTTCCCTCCCCAACCCCATATCTAGAGTGTTTCTACCTCCTATCCCCTCCTCTCAACCTCCAGTGATCGTCTGTGCCGCCGCCGCGTCCGTTCGTGCCGCCATCGAGCCGCCTCTGCAGTTCTATCTTCATACGATCACAGCAGCTTCCATGAATTGTTTGTCTCAGCCACGAGCTTGGATTGATTTGAATGTTTTATGGTGTGTTCAGCCCTTGCATCCCAAGATCCACCTAAATTTTTACACCAAAATTCCATCGTTTAGTGTTTTTACATTTTCGTCCAACTTGTCATCTCAGATCTGCCAGGTTTCTATCTACAGTGATAGAACCTCTGAGTTCTCCCCCTCCGACCATCTTTTTGATTTGTCCAAACCCTCCCAATTTTACTGAGAGTTCTGTCCATCACCCCCTACACTCACAAATTTTCTTAATTTTTTATCAGCCTTCTATCTATTTTTAGAAATTCATGTTCTTCCTCAGGTACAGTGTTGTCAGTCAGATCCTAGATCCGACCACCCTCCACTTCCAAAATCATAACAAATCACCACCACCTCAAAATCCAGATCCAAAAATAGTCCTGATTTTGTAACTTGATTTCCCACAACCTTGCTGAAGAACACATCTTCCAATTCGGACATCTACTTCACGGTCAAAGGCAATCAACAGAAAAGTTCTCTACAGATCTGAGTCTTAGGTTACTATACAACAGCAGCATATAAAATTCGCCAACACAAAGTACAAATCTGGTGAATTTTTCTGAAGGCCACTAGATTGTAGTACTTAGAAGCAGCTTTCCAACGGCTCTAATCTCGTCGCATTCCGACACCGGTGCTGATCGCAGCGTCCGTTCTCGCCGGAGCGCACGCTGAAATATAGAACCGACAGATTTCCGAGCGGTTTTTCCGACCGGTGCCGAACGGAGCCGCCCGGCCTCCGGCCGGCGAACCAGCGTGCCGCCAGCCCGGGGAGCGCTTCTCCAAGTGTCTCCACTACAGCGGTACCACCGGGTCCCACACGGCCCTTCCGGACAGCACGTGGGCCCCACGGTCGTGAACATGCGTGTAGCCGAATCAACACACGAAGCTGCCCGCCAACCCGAATTCGGTCCTCCCGGACCCATTTGTATAGCCCTTTACCTCCCTACGTGGAGTGGACATGTTCCCATTGCTGCAATTATTGTGTGTTAAGTTTCCCGGGAGTACGAGTTTTCGGCCGGGTCCGTCGTCCCCACGCCGAGCGCGTGGAGGTATCGTTTCCGCTCCCTTCTCGGCATTTTGCTTACTTCATATATATTTGTTTATGCCGCTGCTAGAGAGCATGTGTAGGGATATCTAGCTCGCTTTATCTATTCATTACCGCTGCTGCGAGAGAGTGCGAGACCGTCCCGTTACCCGATCCGGGCACACGAGAGAGCCGATCACCCTAGCTCATTGCCGGTTTCTCAACCGCGCACGTCCGACGCTTCCCTCGTTAAGGGGCAGTCACGAGCTTATAGTGTCCGTGGTCTCGTCCCGCATCACCATAGGAGAGGGGAGAAGAAGAAAAGGAAGAATATGGATGGGAAATAAGAGGGGAGTAGGGGTCAAGCAGAGGCGACGGCTCCCTACTCTTCCCCACTCCCACTGATACACAGACCCTCCCTCTCTCTCCCTTTCTCTTACTCTTACTATCTCTCTCTTTTCTCTGGTCTCCGGGAAGCCTCCAATGCCGGAGCAGCTTCTTCTTCCTCTTCTCTCTTCTCCCGGTGGCAGGCTCTGTTCGTCTCTGTCGGAGTGCCCTCTGCCTTTGTCCTCCCTTTCTCTTACTCTTACTCTCTCTGTCTTTTCTCTGGTCTCCGGGAAGCCTCCAATGCCGGAGCAGCTTCTTCTTCCTCTTCTCTCTTCTCCTGGTGGCAGGCTCTGTTCGTCTCTGTCGGAGTGCCCTCTGCCTCTCTCCTCCTCTCTTCTTTTTTGCCGAAATGGGAGGGGATTTATACTCCCAGCCGCGGGAGCCTTCGAGCACGGTAGTGGGAGGCGGGAAGCGGCTGGTCATGATGGGGTTTGACTTCCCCTGTCCTGGCTGTCAGGGGAGTAGCCTGCGTGGCCCAACCGTTGGTTGACACCTCGGACAGCTCACTGCGCGCCAAGGATACGTAGGGCATGGGCTTCACGTCGTTTGGCCGTTGAAAAACCTTCACGCTGTACCGCTGGCGGGCTGAAGAAGTGTGTCGCTGTAAGACACTATAAGCGTGCCGCTGAAGAGGTCAAAAGGCGTGCCGCTGAAGGTTGCTCAAGCGTGCCGCTGAAGGGGGCAAAAGGCGTGTCGTTGAAGGCCCAAAGAAGTGTGCCACTGGGCAGGGCAAAAGGCGTGCCGTTGAAGGCCCCTTTGGGTGTGCCGTTGAAGCCCCCCCTGGGGTGTGCCATTGAAGGCCCATGGGGGGTGTGCCGTTGAAGGCCCCCCCTGGGTGTGCCGCTGGGGCTCCCTGGGGAGTGTGCCGCTGGGGCTCCCAGGGGGTGTGCCGCTGGGGGCTCCCTGGGGAGTGTGCCGTTGGGGCTCCCTGGGGGTGTGCCGCTGGGGGCCCATGGGGGGTGTGCCGTTGAAGGCCCCCCCCGGGTGTGCCGCTGGGGCTCCCAGGGGGTGTGCCGCTGAGAGGCTAAATGGGCAGTTTTGGGCCCGTTGTGAGTACGGGTTGTGGCTCGCTTGATTCCCTTCGGGGGCCACCGATTGTGAGCTTCCCGGGGGTTGGTTTCTCTTGGCTGTCGTGACTCTGGGGACGGCTTCGCGGCAGTGTGCATATTTGGGGAGTCCGGATGACCAGTCTCTCTGGGGCTTCACCACTTGGTGCCGTTGTTGGTGCTGGGCCGAGTAGGATACCTTGGTGTGCAATTTTTTTTTGGTGTCCACAAGAAGTACGCCCACCCTATCAGCCAGGAGAATGTGGTCCGCCCGTTGCTGGAGCCCGAGCTGAGGGACTGGTCGCTGTCTATTCGCCCGAGTGTGTTGGCGTTTAGAAAGGGGGACAATGTATTGCTGGAGCCGTATTACCCCTTCCGCTTTGGCCGAAACTTTGGATATGATCAGCATATCCCGGTTTACCATGCACAGTTTGGCCTGCCTTCACGGAATATCCGGGGAAGTTCGGTTGCCGAGCACGCCAGGAGCTGGTGGGACTTCTTTCACCGGGCAGACTCTGCCTCCTTCAGGGTGCCAGCTCCGGGTCGCATCCCCCGAGTGACCCAGGATTACATCAAGTGGTGGAACACCCGGACGGCCTTCTATCGATTGCATAAGACCGACTGCTGGGATGGGGCCGAGAGGAGGTTCCTTAGCCGGCAACCGGTGCCAGTACTTGATATTGAGCTGGAGCATCTCCTTCGTCACAAGAACAGGCAGGAGAAGGAGGTGGTGGCATATCTGGCCGCCCGCCGCGAAGCTCGGGAAGCGAGGCCCACACCGAAGGTGGAGCTACCCCCGGTGGCGAAGGATAACTACAAGAAGACCCTGAGGGACCTTTGCCGGATAGGGAGTGACCGTCTGGAGCTCATTAACTACCCGCTCCCCATGGAGGAGGAGGGCACCCCCGCAAAGAGCTGGCGTCCAGAGAGGGACCCGATCTGCCCATACCGCGCATTTATGAGGCGGGAGGAGAGGAAGCCCGAGAATTATAAGGACACCACATGGATGTATGTCTTGCTGCGGGTGAATGGGCTGAAGATTGAGGATCAGACAGCCGCCATCCTGAGCAAGCGCCTGCACGTCCCATACTATTATGCCGACGGGTGGGGCATGGACCACTTCAATCTTTTCTGCCACCTCTCTTCGAAGAAGCATGCAGATCTGGCTGCCCTTACAGATCGGTGCCAGAAGGTCGAGGACGTATGTTGGCTGGTCCGAGAGGCGGCGCGTCGGGACAAGGAGCCGTCTCTGAGCTACTGGCCAATAACACTTCGGTTGTACACCGGTCCTCACAGTATTTAACCTTTCCATCTCCTTTATTCTCATCGCTGCGACCTTAGCAGGTTATCGGATGCTAATCATATGCGCGTGTCTATTTTGACAGACCATCCCGACAGCGTGCAAATGGCGACGTACCGGAACTTCCTTCGGCTCGTCCTGAAGCCCGCCTATTTTAAGGCGGCACTGCCAGCTCCGACTACGGCTCCCTTGCCCAAGGCTACGAAGAGATCCTGGGCCAAATCGCCTGTGACGAAGGCGGTAGATGTTGCTAAAGCGGCCAAGCAGCGGGACGCGAAGCGGCGAAAAACCGAGGCGGCCAAGGCTTCGACGGTCACTCCTTCGGCGCCACGAGTCCCATCTTTTGAGGAGTTTGAGGTCGCCCGGACTGGGCCGAGCCAACCTGCCGGTTAGCCTCTTCCACCATCAGTGTATCTTAAGGTTTTTTTTTTTGAGGTAAGATTTTGACACCTGAATATCTCTTTTTGTCTCAGTCTCTGTAGGAGAGCCCGTGCCCACGCCTGTTCCTGATGTGGAGGCACCGGTTCCCGCGCCCATCCCCGCTGTGGGTGAAGCTGCAGCTGCAGCAAAGTCGACTTCGGTGCCAACTCCGACTTCCCCACCACAAGCCAAGGGGAGGTCCCGGGCGAGGTCGCCTGTTAAGAAGGCATTGGCTGCTGCCAAAGCGGCCGGGCGGCACACGGCAAAGCGGAAGCAAGCCGAGGGGTCCACGGCCCCGGCGGTCGCCTCTCCGATGGCTCCTATTTTCTCCTTTGAAGAATTCAAAGTCACCCGGACCGAGCTGAGTCATGCTGGGGGTGAGGTTCACCGGCCGCCGCCGTCCTTTGGGATTTATTTGTCTCCCGGGCCGAAATCTTTTTATGCGCGTATGGCAATTGCATTTCTTTCTTTTAGGCGGTATGGAGGAGCCGGCGCCTATACTGACCCCGGTCGAGGGCGAGGCCGTGGTTCCTGAGGCCGTGTCGCCCATCAAAGAGGACATTCGCTAGCCGCCTCGTGTTGCAGAAGCCGGAGGGGGTAGCTGTCTCCGTCCACGTGATTGAGCTCTTTCCTTCTTTGGGCACCCATAGACTTTGGCATGACCTGTCTTTTCTTTTATGTGACAGGCGCTGCTGCAGCGGTTGTCGAGCCACTATGGCCCCGCCTGCACCTCCCGGCAACGCAGCTGTATGTGAGGAAAAAGATGAAGTCTGTCGCACCAGCACCAACCAGTCCGCGGGAGGATGTGCCGGTTATTGACCTTGAAGAGGATGCTCCTTTTCCGGCAAGGGCAGAGCCTGTGGCGGTCGAGTCCTCGTCGGGCGAAGAGGTAGATTATAACTATTCCTCCGATGAAGTGGCTTCTGACGAGGGCGCGTCTGAAGCATCGGGGCCGCCCGAGCCGGTCTTCAAGGCCCCCTTGCTTGCTGGCTCCTCAAGCTTTATGGGGAGGGATGCTGTAAGTGTGAGCTTGCTTGGGCCGGACCCCCTTTTTCCCATAGTTGGCTAATGATCTCGTTCTTGTTGTCCTCAAATTTTCAGGAGCTTACCCAGCCGGAGGTTGCGGAGAAGTCCGCTCCAGTTACGCTGGTCGACTGCCGGGTGGAGGCTGATGTGGGCTTGGGCAGGCTAGCCCTTTTATTCGACGCCCTTCAACAGGAGGCATCCGCGGAGCCTCCGAGTACTACCGAAACGGCAGACAAGCCTCTGGAGGAGGGGGAAATTGCGCCCGAAGGTAGCCTCGTCCCGGTGGTCGAGGTAAGAGCGTGGGACTTCTGATTCCTCCTGCCTTTTGACTTTGCGCGATCTGCTCCAGGCAGCGGGTGGCTAACCATACTCTATATGGTCAGGTGGTGACAACGGCAGGGAAGACACCCGGCCGTGCCCGGAAGGCTGTCGCCAAACGGAGACCAAATAATGGCCCCATAGTGGCGGAGGGATTGGCTTCAGTCACGGACTTGGGGGCGGAGAGCCTTGCAGCGCTCGTGGAGGCGGAACGCCTACCCCGGCTGATGGTTCCACTTCCGCCCTTCCCGAAGCTCCCGACCCAAATGGAGGACCTGCTCCTGAAGCAAATATTTGCGGGGCTCCGCGCACATCTGGAGGGATCCCAAACGCGTGAGAAAAGTCCGTGGGTGATGGCGTCGGGTCCGGCTTTACTCGAAGCCCCTCCTTCGACCGGGGTAGCGGCACCTGCACCCCCGCCGGTTGAACTAGTGGCAGAGGCGGGCCGGGCAGGGGAAGAGGAGGCAGGAGAGCAGGGGATGATGGCGGTGCCAGATGCTTCGGCGATGATGTTACCCATTCCCCAAGCGGTGGTTGGCCAGAGGTCCTCTGTCGAGCCAGGCCAGCCAGGGGACTTGACTCTTGCTCTTCCGTCCTCTTCAGCCGCCGTGGACGCCGATTTGTGGGCGGAGGTGGACAGCACCGTGGAATTCACTCCCCCAGTCGTGCCTACGGTCAGTCACACCTTGTCGGAGGCGCCAGTCCATCAAATGCTGGTAACGCTGCGGACGATGCTCTTTGCCGACCTTTCCTTATCATACCGGGAGGTACATACCATAGTGACGCAGCTGACCGGGGCGTTACAAGTGCTGGGCTGTCCACTGGGGGAATGGTCGCGACGAGTCTTACTATTACTGAAGTATGTTAAGCATCGCGAGTTCCTCGAGACCCAGGCTCCTGACGAATGTGCTGCCCTAGATGCCCAGGCAGGCGAGTACTTACGGACTTTGGAGGCCCGGCGTCACGATGAGGAGCGCCATGAGAGGGCTCTCGGGGAAGGCCAGAGCAATGTTCGCTCCATGAAGAGCCGAATTGCGAAACTGGAGAGCTACCTTGCCGCGGCTAGGTCTGACCTTGCCGAAGCCGAAAGAGCGATCGAGGCGGAAGGCGAGGCTCTCGCCGTTGCCCAGGTCGAGGCGGCATCCGTGGAGGCGGAACTTGCTCGACTCGAAGAACAGAGGGGCCTCTTGCACGACATGACGAATTTTCCTTGCGTCGGAATCCTCCCCCTCGAGGACATCTTCAGGGGCACCGACTGAGCGTTGCACCCCTTAATTCCTTTCTCTTTTCTTTTGAATGTAACACAAGGGTATGCCCCGAAGCTCATGTAGGTCGATTTTCTTTTATCTGAATTGAACAATAGATTTATGGTTTCACATGCTCCTCTAGCACGCATTCCCCTAGGGGGCCTCTTTTCTCCTTCCTCCTCTTTCACGTATATCGTCCTTTCTCTCTCTTTTTTTTGTGTCGGGACGCATCGGGAGGGCGTGAGTCTTTGCGATGGTTCGCTTCAGGAGGACCAGGCAGGAACCCATGTCAGAGCACGGGAGAGTGCTCGCCTTCCCAGGGGGAGGATGAGGGGACCACTCCACCATACCGAACGGGCGACTCACTGGCCTCGCCACAACGTTGGAAACGCGTACTGGCCTCAGGCGGGGGGGTCTCGGTCAGAGACCGGGTTTCTCGTCGTCTAGAGGGGACGGAGAGAAGAGTTTGTCTAGTCAATGACCCGGACGGGAGATCCGAGCCAAAGGGGTACTCACCGCCCGGGGGGGGGGGGGGGGGGGACGGAGAGAAGAGTTTATCTAGTCAATGACCCGGACGGGAGATCCGAGCCAAAGGGGTACTCACCGCCTGGGGAGGACGGAGAGAAGAGTTTGTTTAGTCAATGACCTAGATGGGAGGTCCAAGCCAAAGGGGTACTCATCACCCGGGGAGGACGGAGAGAAGAGTTTGTCTAGTCAATGACCCGGACGGGAGATCCGAGCCAAAGGGGTACTCACCGCCCGGGGAGGACGGAGAGAAGAGTCTGTTTAGTCAATGACCCGGACGGGAGGTCCGAGCCAAAGGGGTACTCACCGCCCGGGGAGGACGGAGAGAAGAGTTTGTTTAGTCAATGATCCGGACGGGAGGTCCGAGCAAAAGGGTACTCACCGCCCGGGGAGGACGGAGAGAAGAGTTTGTTTAGTCAATGACCCGGACGGGAGGTCCGAGCCAAAGGGGTACTCACCGCCCGGGGAGGACGGAGAGAAGAGTTTGTTTAGTCAATGACCCGGACGGGAGGTCCGAGCCAAGGGGGTACTCACCGCCCGGGGAGGGCGGAGAGAAGAGTTTGTTTAGAAATTTCTTTTAGTACTTCCGTTGCTACGGGGCGACGACTGGAAATGGGGGGAGTTCCCCCTTTCTCGGCTTCCACTCTTCCCTTGCTCTTGTATCTTTTCTTTTTTTTCACTTTTTTTTCTCTTTCTCTTTCTTTTCTTTCTTTCTCTCTTCTCTTCTTTTTCCTTTTCTCCTCTTTTCTTCTTTTTTTTCTTTCTCTCTTCTCTTTTTTTTATCTCTTTTTTTTTCTTTTTCTCTCTTTTCCTCTTTTCCTCTTCTTTTTTTCTTTCTTTTCTTCCTTTCTCTCTTCTCTTCTTCTCTCTTTTTTTTCTCTTTTTTTTCTCCTCTTTTTTTTCTCTCTCTCTTTTTTTTACCTTCCTCTCCCTTTTTTTTCTGCTCGCTTTTTGAAAACATAGATAGTGGTCAAGTTGTTTGGAAATTAATCACGCAAATCCGCCCAAAATAGGGCGGATGGTTATATTATTGATTGAACGGGGGCGCCGGAGCGTGGTACAGTCTCAAGTGTCTTTCATTAAGAGGCGGGAATTGAACTTCCCCGTGATGGTTGACAATTACATAGGCCCCACCTTCGTAGACTTTTTGGACTACGTAGGGTCCGAGCCAGTTCTCATTCAGCTTACCCTTAGGGTTGGCAGCCATGAGATCTCTTCTCTTGACCATGACGAGGTCGCCCTTCTTGAATTCGCGTTCCTTAACAAGCTTGTCAAAGGCGCGTGCAATCCGGGCCTGGTAGACCTGAATGTTCTGTTGGGCCTGGAGCCACTTTCCTTCTAGACTGGAGAGTTCCTCGAGCCTTCGTTCAACGTTGGTCTGCCCTTCAAGGACAAGCCCATGTTGAATGGCAACCCTGAGGGATGGTATCTCCAGTTCAACGGGGACGATTGCCTCCGAGCCATATACGAGAGAAAAGGGCGAGCAGCCTATTGGAGTCTTGTATACGGTTCGGTACGCCCAAAGCACCTCGTACATCCTTTCTTCCCAGTCCCTTTTGTTAGAGCTGACAGTCTTGGCCAGGAGAGTGCAGAGTGTCTTATTAAAAGCTTCGGCCAGCCCATTAGCCTGTGGGTTGTAAGGAGTTGATGTCCTCCAATCAATTTTATATTTTTCTGCCAGCCGGTAGACCTTCTGGTTGCGGAAGTGGCTGCCGTTGTCTGACACAACTCGGTAGGGCGCGACAAACCGGAATATGATATTACGGTGGACAAAACTGACCACGATCTCTCCGGTGACCTCCCGTAAGGCGACAACCTCTGCCCAGCGGGAGAAGTAGTCGGTTGCCACCAAAATGTACTTACAGCCTATGGAAGATGTAGGTAAGGGACCCACGACGTCCGTTCCCCACTGGGCGAACGGCCAACTGGGCGTGGTTGGGTGTAACTGCACGGGGGGCCTTCTGGGTATGGTGGCATGCTCCTGACATTTCTGACACGACTTAGCATATTTGCAGCAGTCGTCGAACATTGCAGGCCAATAATAGCCGAGCTTCTTTATTTCAATCTTCATTTTCGGCCCCGCCTGGTGTGCGTCAGCTGTCCCGGCATGGACCTCCTTCATGACCCTCTAGGCTTCTTCAATGGACAAGCATCGGAGGAGTAATTTTTGCTTGGCGTCGGCCACCATTCCGAATAATATTCCGTTTCGGAGCTCATAAGAGTCCTTAATTCTGATTAGCATGATCTTCTCTTCTCTCTTCTTGGGCAGCTGCTGGTACTTGAACCACTGCATCAGGGGGTCTCTCCAGTCAGGTAGGCCGACGGCTTCTGCTGTGGTGACTTCTAGCTCTTCTTCTTCTGGTTCTTCTTCTATCATACTGGGCATCTGGCACTGATTTATTACTTGGATACTGAGAGATCCATCTGGAGGCACTGCCAGTGAGCTTGCCAGTTTTGCCAGGGCATCGGCTTGTGCATTCTCCCCTCTGGCGACATGGCCTATCTCAAGGAGGTAGAACCGCTCCATGAGTCTCTTCGCCTTAGTGTGATAAGGGAGCAGCTCAGGTTTTCAGACATCAAACTGTCCCTGGACCTGCTTGACGACCAGCAGCGAGTCGCCGAATACTTGGAACATTTTGATCTCCATTTGGAGGGCCACCTGAAGGCCGATGATCAGAGCTTCATACTCTGCTTCATTATTTGTACAGGGCTTGCTAATTCAGCAGGAAGTGTGCATCACTTCTCCGTCTGACGATTTGAGGACGATGCCGGCTCCGGCCCGTACCTTGGCGTGTCCGGACGGGGTCGCTTCTGTTCTCGAAGCCCCGTCAAAGTATAGCTGCCAGATAGCTTGTTGGACATGATCCACCTCCAGTGTCTCATCCTCGGGTAGCTCTGTGGCCAACGGGGAGTCTTCGGGCACAGGGTGTGCTGCGAAGAAATTCGCGACGGCTTGTCCCTTAACGGCCTTTTGCGGCACGTAAGTGATGTTAAACTCCATGAGCAGCACGGCCCATTTGCCAAGGCGCCCCTTCGGGATAGGCTGGGAGAGAATGTGCTTGATGGGGTTAGCCCTGGATATTAAGCTCACTTCATGGGACAGCATGTAATGCCTCATTTTCTTGACTGCGAAGACCAAAGTAAGGCAGACTTTCTCTATCGGAGTGTACTTGGCCTCCGCTCCCACCAATCTCCGACTGAGGTAGTAGAGCACCTGCTCCTTTCCCTCATCATTATTCTGGGCGAGCATTGCCCCCAGTGAATATTCGGTAGCCGCTATGTAGAGAATAAGCGGTCTGCCTTTGACAGGTGCCCCCAGGACTGGCGGGGTCTTCATGTACTCTTTTAGCTAGTTGAACGCGTGCTGGCATTCGCGACCCCAGCTGAAGGGTGCATTCTTCATCATCAATCTGTGAAAGGGCTGGCAACGCCCCGACAGGTTGGAGATGAACCTGCGGATGTAGGCTAGACGGCCCTGTAGGGACCTCAGCTCTCCTAGACTCTTCGGAGGGGGCAACTCCTGAATGGCTTTTATCTTGAAGGGGTCAATCTCGATCCCTCTGTGCCGGACAATAAAGCCGAGGAACTTACCACTGGACACGCCAAAGGCGCATTTCATAGGGTTCATCTTCAGCCCATACAGCCGGAGCCTTTGGAAGACGACCCTGAGGTCACTCAGATGTTCAGCTCTCTTCTTAGTCTTGACAACTAGATCATCAATGCAACATTCGACCTTGCTGTACAGCAGCTCGTCGAAGATCTTGGTCATCGCTTGCTGATATGTAGCACCGGCATTCTTGAGGCCGAAGGGCATCCTCTTGTAGTGGAATATCCCCTTGGGCGACCTGAAAGCCGTGTGAATCCGGTCGTGGTCGGCTATCCAAATTTGGTTATAGCCAGACGATCCATCCATAAAGGACAAGGCCTCGTGGCCAGTGGTTGCATCAATCATCACTTCGGTGATAGGCACCGGGAAGTCATCTTTTGGGCATGCTTTATTCAGGTCGCGGAAATCTACGCAAATCCTGATCTGTCCATTCTTCTTCTTCACCGGTACGATGTTGGCCAACCAAGTGGTGTATTGGTTTTCCACCACGAAGCCGACATCTATGTGATGGGGACATCACCTCCCATGCCCACGTTCACAGCTCGTCTCCTCGCCCCGGTTGCATCCGGCATGGTCTAGTCATTTAATTTTGAGTCCTATGTAATTTTTATTTGAGTCATTTGATGTATTTTCCCTTTTATTTGAGTCATGTTCCTAGGTCTTGTGTTCATTTCCCTAAGTTTGAGTGTCATTAGGTTGTCTAGTTAGCTATTGGGCCCAATTCATTGGGCTTGGCCCAAGGGCTCTCCCCTACCCCCTCGGTTATTTGTCATTGAGTCAATTGTCGGGGACTTTTGTAGAAATGTGGGTTTCCTATATATAGGACCCCATTCCCCCCCCCCCATTTCAACTTAATGAATCAATCAATGAAAAATTACCATTTTGTGAGTTCTATCTTTATTTTTATGGTGGAGTGAATCCATTAGTGAGGTGAGAAGCCTTAGGGAGAGAATCCCACCCATCCCTCTCTTAATCTCTCTCTTTCACTCCCCTTTCTCTCTCCTCCACACCCAATTTCAAAAATTTTCTCTCTCCTCCCTTCCCAACCACCACTCTCCCACCTACCCCCATTAAAGGCCACTCCCCTTCCCCACACATCCCATTACTCCACCCCCTAGTCCCAAGGGAGCATCCCCAATCACTAAGCCACCCTCCAACCACCTCATCCCTTTCCCAAGCACCCTTCCCTCTCCCCCATGCAACCCTCCACCTCCCAAGACCATTTGAATTTGAATATCCCCTTCCCTCCATAGCCCAAAGTCGCCCAACTCCTTTCCCCATTGAGTAGGCCACCCCCATCCCCTTCCCTCCACTCCACTCTACCAAGAACAGCCACCCCATCACCCTTCCTCCACCTTGGCTGAGAGCCTGCAGAGAACCAGTGGAGTGCAGCAGCGACCCCGTCTTCCCCCTGGCATCCCTGGAGGTCCAAGAGCTATTGTCGGAAGCGCCTGCCTGTCTTCTTCGCAACGGAAGTGGTTTTGTCATCGTCCGTGCACTGTGCTGCCCGGGAGAGCCGTTCTCCCTCGACTGCGCGAAGCTCTCCTGACAGAGCACCTGAACGTGATTCGAAGCTCTGCCACGACAAATTCAACGTGAATCAAGACAAGAGCCCTTCTGAAAAGTTTTTCCTCCTTCTGTCTACTTTCAGAATCAAGAAACAGAACTCCGTTCGGCATCCTGTAGCAGGAGTTATCAATTTTCTCTCTCAGCCACGCGGTTCTGCTTTCCACAGTCTGCACCGACCTGTCGTCATTGTTCAGAGTCTCCTGGTTTTCTCCGGCATCGTTTGGCTTCCCCGTCAGTTTTTATGCGAAGAGGACTCGTCCACGGTTCCAACGACTCCAACGGTGCTCAATTCTAAGTTCAGAAGCTGTCGGGCCAACCTCTATAACCTGCTGTTAGAAACCAGGAGCTGCCAGTCCGAGACACTGCCTCCATGTTCGGGCCTCCACCCAGACCAGCATCGACAACAGAAAAAATTAATAAAATTTGGACGATTCCCCGGCCTACTACGAAGATTTTCCAGGTGGTTTCGTCCCCAAAAAAATTCGATAGCAGTTGCAGCAGTCAATTCATCAGTCTCCTATCAGCACCCATAGAACTGGGCAGAATCGGCAACCTCCCATCTTCGGTGTTCCCTTCTCAAATTCCCCTCCCCGCTTGGCCGGCTGAAGGCTCCTCCTTGTGTGGAGGTAGTGTTTGGATGTAACTATCACCTTCCCTTCCCCACGATCCCACCCTTGCATGGGGTGTAGTGTTGTAATAGCTTAAACATGTCAAGCTACCCCGGCGCGGCGTGTGGGGAACCCACGCTTCCCCGCTCGCCCTCGTCTCCGAGCAGGACCGGTTTCTTCAAACCGGTCGAGTGAGTGCTCCAAAACTTTGCTCTAATTCATGCTTGTTCTTTCAATATTAGTTCATAAACTCCGCTGGCCGTGACGAGAGCCCGATCCTTAAGCTCATTTGCTATAAGTGATCATCGTGGGAAGAGAGTGGAATCCGTGCCCTTTGGCACTTCGTCGGACCCTTGATTTGGGCAGCCATACCCTTGGGGAATCAAACCTTGGCCTTGCTGGCCCTCTACCAGCAAGGGCCCAGCCCACACAACCTCCCCTTGGCATTGCCAAGTTACCCCGGGTCTTAGTGAGCATCGGGTGAGCGGTTGCCATTATCGGTCCGTTTTGAATGCTTAATTGTGCTTGCTTGTTGAGTCCTAGGTTGTGTCACATCACTACGAGCTTGTCGACCTCCTTGCAGATCTGGATGATCAATTCCGGCCTCATACGCCGGGGAGACTGCTTCACTGGTTCCACCGTGGGATCAATGGTCAAGATGTGCTGAGTCACCTCGGGGCTGAGCCCAGGCATTTCTTTATAGTTCCAGGCAAAGTAATCCCGAAATTCTTGCAGCAACTTTGTGTATTGCTCTCTCTCCTGTAGGGGCATGAGAGCACTCAGAAAGGTCGGCCTGGGGTCACCTTCGGTGCCAAGGTTGATCTCAATCAATTCGTCGACTGTGGCCTGGCCGCCATTTTCAATTTCCGGCGGGGCCGGCGACAAATCGACGAAGTCTTGATCTTCATTGTCTTCGGGCTCGAGGACACCATCCCCCTCTTCTTGTTCCTCATGAAGGGGCGCGGAGGCTGCATTTGTCGCGCATTCCTCTTGGACTATAGCCGCCGGGTCCACGGGGTCCTCTGGTGCAGAAAGGCACAAGGCCACCTCGGGGTCTTCTGTATAATCATCATAGACAGCTCCGGCGGGGGCCGGGGCAGCCGCATCTTCAGTCGCCTGGTACTGGATGGATAGTGTATAGGCTCCTCTTTTGGGGCTGTCCGCCGCGTGGGGGCATGGTGGGACTATCACGTAGTCTCCCATTCTGAGCTCGTCCCTGTCAATGAGGTCTTGAGCAATGTCTTTGAAGACATAGCAGTCTTCGATGGCGTGGCCCAGTATCTGGTGGTAGGGACAAAACAGTGGGTCCCCACTTCTTCGGGTGTCCTGCGGCCTCTTGGACCGTGGGAGGGAGACCTTGCCGTAATGGCAGGCCCAGTCAAAAATACCCCGAGTCTTCTCTCTTGGGAAAGAGTAGGGCTTCTGAAGCTTCTCTTGGAGTGTCAGGCCTCGCCTGGTTGGCCGCCCGGTTAATGGGCTTGCCATGTCTCTTGTCTCCCTTCTTGACCAGACGGGGACATCGGGACTAGTGTCTCGAGGTCGAGACATGTAGCCACCCCACGGGCGGAGAGAACCCTGGATGAGGTCGGCAACTAGCGAGGTCAACTCAGCCAGCCGTGCTTTTAACATCTCGATCTCCCGTTGCTGCCTATGGTACAAGGCGTACATGACGGGGTCGTATCGAGGGAAATTTGGAGCATGACCCATGCTTCTGCTTCTTGCTTCGCCAGCAGGCCGGAGTGAGGGCGCCTCAGTGGTGTGCCCCTTCGAGGTTAGTACCTCGGAGAAAGAGGAGGTCTTCCCCATGCAGCGGCGGCGGAGAGGGTTCCAAAGGAACACTTCTTCGTCTTGCGCCCCCTCAGCCGGAGGCCTGGGATATACGTCTTGGTGGGCTTCCCGCAAATATGCAGCTTCCGCGGGGTCGTCGCCGGACAAGGCCGAAACCGATATCACATCAGTTTCGTAATAATCTTCTAGTGAAAAGCCCAGACCGGGGTGCATGGTGATTTGTAGCAACTGCCGATCCAGGTTTGGTGGGTTCCACATTCTTTCAAACATTTCCTTCCGGCTGGAGGGTTGATAGGGGGGGATCTTTTGCTTTCTGACCATTCTGGCTGCCTGGTCGGTCATGTGGGGGAGTCCCGCAATGGGGACGTGCGGGTCATGCAACTCGTCAAGAAATCAGCAATCATCGTCTTCCCCGACTGGCTTTTCCCCGGCAACATAAAAGATAGTGGATGACCCCTCCGAGTTAGGCACTTCAAAAGTTCTCAGCCGCTCGGCCGCTTGACAGTCAATTTCTGTAATGGGATTGATAATCCCTGGCGGGACTCTGACATCCTCCAGCAGGTCTTCGAGGCAAGGCGTCCCCGGTGTAGAGTAGATGGCGAGAGGGGTTGCCTTAAATACCCCCCCTTCTTGTGCAATGAATGGTACATGTGGGGGAGCCACATAGCCCGGGGGTGGCGGAGGAAACCAGCTGCCCGACTCCACTTTCTTCTTTCCCTTGTCTTGGGCGGCTTGGGGAGCTTGCTTTGCCTTCTCTAGATATAGGTTGGCATCTGACAGATGACACTCAAACACCTTGAACGGGTGGAGATCGGCGAAGATTCTGACTTCCTTCCCCTCACAGGGGTACTTGATGCATTGATGCAGGGTGGAGGGCACCACTCTGTTCTGGTGTAGCCAGGGCCGGCCACGCAACACCTTATAGGAGGTGTTGGAGTTGATGACGTGGAACTGGACCTTGGTGGTAAAGTCATCAAAGGTCAAGTTGAACTCCACAACCCCCATGGGCACCTCGCATTTCTGGTTGAAACCGGCAATCTTGACATTTTTGACCTCAACCAGGTGAACGTCAAAGTAGTGCTTTTGGTACACCCGGTAAGGAAGTATATTCACTGCTGCCCCTGGGTCGATCAGGAGCCTGTTGATAGGCTGGCCGTTCAACTGCCCTTTCATGTAGAGGGGTCTGTTATGGCTGCAGGTGGGTAGGAGCATGTCATCTTCTGTGAAAGCCACGGCCACCTCAGGTGATATCTCTGTTAGGCAAGCTTCAAGATGTGCTGGCGTCTGGAGTGCGGCAATGATGGCTTGTCGTGTTTCTTCGTCCAAAGACAGCATCTCCCATACGGTAAACCGCGTCGGGATCTTTTTGAGGTGTCTGACTATTCGGTCGGCAGCCCGCACCTTGAGTAATTTCATCTCTTCGGGCTTGCCGCGCCTGCCCCCACCTTGGAGCTGGGGTGTCAGATCAGGGGATGCCAGCTTCGTGGGCTCTGTTGCAGCCTGTTGAGCCGGCGGGGCCTGCTGGGCTTCCTCCGTCCCTCGCATGAATTCGGCGAGGTTTGGGATGTCACTGTTGTCCACTTCTGGCTGAGGAAGAGTTGCCGCCGGTAGAGCTTGGGAGCTGCTTACTTTTTCGGTCGAAGGAGACCCCTGGGAGCGCGCCTTCCCGCCTGCTCGGGCTAACAGGAATTCGGCGAATGAAGGGGTGACTCGGCTCCTAGCCCCTACGGGATAGAGACTCGCCGGAGGAGGGATCTCGGTGCCTCGGACCTCAGGGTCGGGAACCTGGTATGGTTGTTCCCCCCTGAGCATGATGTTGAGGTTATCCTGAGGAGGGCGCCCCTACTTGCTTCCCGACCTGGTGGCATGTTGGGAAGTGGAGACTTCAGCTTGATTCACCTCTGGCGGCTCATGGGGTGGCTCTTCTTCTGTTTCCTCCAGGGAAAGGGCAGTGTCGAATAACGCCGAGAGGGTGTTGCAGGCGACGACGACCACCTTCTTCTTTTTGCCCCTGGGTCTTCTCTTCTTCTTCTTCTTTCCTGCTGCGGCGGATGGCTGCTCTTGGGGAAGTTCCGCCCATAAGGGAGGCTTTTTCTCTGCTTCAGCTTCTGCCCCTGGAGCCAGTTCGAGTGATTTAAACTCCTCCCATGGGACATACTCCTTCAGCTCCACAGGCTGGATTTCGGGCTGTTCATAATCTTCGAGCCCATCAATAATAGCCTGGAGTCTTTCGACCGCCGGACTGGTCTTCTGACGCATCCGCAGCGGGACAGAGCTCTTTTTGTTATGAGTGGACCGCCTCATGACCAGCCGAGGGGCCGTGTCTTGTCGAACTGGGCTTGCCGGGGGCGGTGCAGGCAGGGGTGTCACATCCCTCAGACGAACTCCGGGGCTGGGTCGAGGGACGTGTGCTTTTCTATTCTTTCTAGTTGCAGTCTGCCAACCTCCTTGATCTTGATCCGGGGTCGTGATGAAGGTCTCATAAGTGGTGCGGGCGCAGGCCTCCGCCTACTCCTCAGGCAACTCCTGGTATAGCGAGACCATGTTGACAGTGGAGGTTATGCTGGGCAACTCATGCGGTTGCGGGGGGTCTACTCTATGCTCCCCCATGTCCAGTTCCCCATTCTTGATTAAGGATTCAATAACATCCTTAAAGACATAGCAGTCTTCAATGGTATGCCCTAGCACTCGGTGGTACAGGCAGAAGCGCGGGTCGTCCTTTTTCTTTAGGTCACCGGGCCTTTTCGGCTCTGGCAGTGTAATTTTGTTATAGCTGGTTGCCCATTCGAACAGGAGCTTGGACTTGTCCCGGGTGAAGGAATATAGCTTGTTTCTCATCTTCTCCCTTAGTGAGGGGCCCTCCCGCCGTTCTGTGGTTCTGGGCGGAGGAAGGTTGGCAGCCCCCTTGGCTTTCTCTTTCTGTTTTTCAAAAGCCTGGAAATCTAATGTGTGCACCTCAGGGGGAGCTGGCTTCTTCTCAGCCTGCCTGGCTCTTTGGCTTGACATGGCCGGGGTGGAGGAGTATCGGGCCAAAAATGCCTCGATCTCTGCTACCACATTGTTCAGGCGGTCAAATGTCTTGACCTCTGTGCCAATCATCCTTTCCAGGATCTCCTTTTTCAAGTTCTGTTTGCAGATCTGCACTGCATCCTCCTGGTGTGGGGGACGCCTGCACCTCATGCTGAGGTTCCTCCATCTCTTGATATAGTCGAGGGCCGACTCGTCATTCTTCTGTCTTGTGACATAAAGTTCTGCCACGGTGACCTCCTGTTCCGCAACAAAGAATCTTTCTTTGAACTTCTTTTGCATGTCGGGCCAATCGGCAACAGACCCGGGTGGCAGGCCGGAGTACCACTCAAAGGCAAGCCCGGTGAGTGTCGAGCCGAAGAACTTCAGGAGGTAGGCCTCATCAGCCGCCAAGTCCCCCATGACGTTCACATAATAAGCAATGTGCTCCCTGGGGGACCCTTGCCCGTTGAACTTTTCGAACTTGGGTGGCTTGGTGACGCCGACCGATAACTTCTTCACAGCATGGTGAGCCGGGTAGGGCACCCGATAGACGTCAAACGGCGTCTGATCCCCGTCACCTCTCTCGGCCCGTTTCATGTCTATCATTTGTTCCAGCATCAACCGGCTAACTGTTGCCGGGTCGACCGGACTCGGATAAAAATGAGCGGGCTGCATGCTCGGGGTGGCCAGCACGGTCGCCTGGGGGGCTATGAGGGACCCTTGGGAAAGCGGGGCCTGTGGCGGGGCCGGTGCGGTGCAGTGTGCCTGCTGCAGGGACGCGTCCCCGAGAGGGTTGAGGGCTGCTGGAAGGGCTACTTCTGAAGATTGCCCCCTGTCCCTGGGCGCTTCGGGTAAAACATCGGTATGCCAGGACATCAGGGGCGGTGTGTTCCGTTCATTCAATTGCTTTTTAAGTGACTCAATTTCTTGCTGGAACCGCTGCATCATGAGCAGCATTGCAGGGTCAGCTGTGGGGAGACGGGGCATGCCCCCCGTCTCTTCGGTCGGGGCGTCCTCGGATGATGTGGAGGGTCCGCCGCTCGTGTCGTCGGTGGTGACCACGTTGGCCGTGAGGGCTGCAAGGGGCTCTTCAGGTAAGGTCCCTTCGGTGCCTGTGGGTGCCGCGTTGCCTGCCGCTTTCCCTCTTCTAGTAAGGGGTCCCGGCCTGGCGGCGAGTCTGGCTATTTCTTCAGGATCGGCAGGCAAAGCCCCATACCGACCGGGAACTCCTGCCATATTGCAAGTGAAGGTTTGCCATCTCTTGTTTCTCTTTGTCGCCCTCCTAGATGATCTTCCCGGGAACACCAGCCTGTCGAAGACCGACCGTCGGAGCGGCGCTTCCTCCCGGACAGGGAGTGGCGCTGCTCCTCCGAGCGGTTCCTCGATTCTGCGCTGGGCGCGGGCCGGGCTCCTTCTTCCTGGAAAGCGGAGGCCATTGCCCCCAGCAGTCTCTGGCGGCCGGCGGGGGTGCTACCCGGGCCTCGGAGGTAATTCCTCATAGCCTGCTCGATTCCTTCCCACTCCTGGTCAGGGAGAGCAGCCTGCGGTTGCATGTCGATGACAGCAGCAGGAGGAGAGTAGGCCCTGAGTGCCGGGCCGGCGGTATTGTGTCGGCGCCCGTGGTGACGGCGGTGAGCTTTCTCGGGCAGCACCGTCATGACAGGTGCAGGTCGGCGAGCCGGGGTCGTGAATTCGACCAGCTCACCTCCTCGGGCCCGTCTCGGACGGCAAGTGCTAGGTCCCGCCTTGGCGGGCGCAGTGGGTTGGGCCTCCTTGGGGACCCAGACTTGCTTCAGTTTGGCCGACCTGTGCACCGGCGCAGTCTTCGGTGAGGCGGCCACGGCAGCGGGCGTCACCCTCCCCTTCAACTTCTCCAGTCCTTGAAAGGAATTTTGGACTGGGACAGTCGGGACAACACGGTCCGGCATCACCTGGGACCTCTGCCCATCCAGGCGGACTCGGAGGGCCCCGACAGTCATAGTTTTCCCAGAGTTGGACGTGCGGCGCCCAGAGCTGGCGCCGACGTTGCTCTTCCGGAGCCTTCTTCGGTAGGATGCCGACCCTTGGTGGGATGGGCCGGTGGTTTGGTGCACGTGGTGCACATTGCAGCTTAGCGTCGTTGCTGGGACGCCATTGTTGTTCTTGGCCACAGCTCGGCCGGTAGCAGCTTCAGTGGCCCCTGGAGCGAGAGTGTTGCTCTGGGACTCCTCAGGTGCCTTCACCTCGAGGGTGCTGGCAAAGGCCACCCCCAAGAAGTTGGGGAAGCCCACAGTGTGAGGGAAGCTCCCGAAGCTGAGGGGGACCGCCAGGTAGCCGCCTCGGACGTGGTTCTCAACGGGCTAAGGGCTGCAAGTGACAACCATCGTTGGCACCATGATGCAATTCTCTCCTGCATTTGAGAAAGTAACATAATTAGTATTACAAGAAGGGGGGCCGCAGGGCCCCGGATTCTGGAAAAGAGATGAAGGGTGGATTGGTCGTACCGGGCGTGCCAGACTTGTGGACGCACTTAAATTCGCTTGGTCGGCGTTTCGTCTATTGAGTGCGTGGGCGTGCCAGTCACCGAAGTGACAATTTATTCGGGCTCCGAAGAGCCCATGGTGCGCTCGATCTGACTTCGTCAGATGATTGTGTGGTTCGTGCCGGGACCGAATCCCGTCGCGCCGTAAAGGTCACGACGTCATTTACATCCCCCATACGAGGGAACACCCTTGATTAATTGCTGAAATTAGGGGCCCTGCGGCCGAAAAGAATAACACTAATTGCGTAAAGGAAGAGGCAGGAATAGATCACACCAAAGGGTCTGCATCAGGATACGAGCCATCGGCCATGTCGGTCACTAATGGACCTTTTCATGTTCGGACTCGGGTCCATGATAGAAGCGCGACGGAAAACCGGGGCGAATCCGCTCAAATATCTGCCGCATGCACGGCAATTTTAATGATGGCTCGGAAGGGATCCGAGGCGAGAAACGAATCCGGTATGATTGGAATGTCGGCCCGAGACTAGGTCGGGGCCTGGCCATGTTAGGATGATTCCCAAGACTCGGGCCCGGCCTGAGAGGGCGGCATTATTGTTCCTTCCGCGTCGAGTCACGGAGAGAGGGGGCTGCAATGTAGAATTGTTAATACCTTATATTGTTTTATCATTATTGTTCTTGTTACTCCGTTGCTTAGTCCTCTTTCCGTATCTGTTCCGGGTGATTTCCCTCATCTTGCTTACGGTCATCATTACTTTTTTTATTATTATTGTCACTTATTTCATTCTTTTTTTTAGACGGATCTGTTCAGGTTTGTTTATTCATCATGATTTTTATTGGCTTGTTAGTTCTGCCATTATATTCCCATATATATATATATATATATATATATATATATATATTCATGTATTATTATTATTTTTTTTGGGGAGAGTTGACCCTTGGCGGGTTGAAAGGGGGGCTAAAGGGAGTGTACCGCTGAGGAAATGTGGGCGGAAAGTGTGCCGGCGAAGGGCTGGATATGTATGCCGTTGAAGGGCTTAAGGAGGGTGCCGCTGGGAAGGCTCAAAGTCTATACGTTGACGGGCTATTGCGACGCGAAGTCTATACATCGGCTGTTCAAAGTATGTACATGGGCTGTATTCATTAACCCAGAGTCTATACATCGTCTATTGAAGTCTACACATTGGCCAGCTCGGAAATCTGTACATTGGCCGTTGGCTGCAGCTCAGAGTCTATACATCATTTATTAGAGTCTATATATCAGCCATCTCAAAGTCTGTACATTGCAGCTCAAAGTCTATACATTGGCCAGCCCAAAGTCTATACATTACTCATTGGCTACAGATCAAAGTCTATACGTTGCAGCTCGAAGTCTATACATTGTCATTGGCTGCAGATCAAAGTCTATATGTTGCAGCTCGAAGTCTATACATCGTCCCTGAAAGTCTATACATCGGCCAGTGCAAAGTCTGTACGTTATTCATTGGCATGCAGTTCAAAGTCTATACGTTATTCATTGGCTGCAGTTCAAAGTCTATACGTTGCAGCTCAAAGTCTGTACATTGGCCTGTCCAAAGTCTGTACGTTGGCCAACTCAAAGTCTATACATTATTCATTGGCTGCGTTTGTACGTCAATCTGCCAAGTCTACACATTGAGTTTGAGACGGTGGATGAGGGTGTACCGGCGAAGGGGGAGAGAGACAATGAAAAGGGGTGTACCGCTGGGGAATGGAGTGTACCGCTGGGCGTAAAGAGGGGTGTGCCACTGGGGGTAACAGGGGTGTACCGCTGAGGGTAATGAGAGTGTACCGCTGGGGCTAAGCAGGGGTGTACCGTTGGGGGTTAGGATGGGGCGGTGGAGTGTGCCGACGAAGGGCCAGATGAGTGCACCATTGAAGGCGCTGAGGGAAGTGTGCCGGCGAAGGGGAGAATGAGGTAGTGGGAGAGGGATGAAGGTGTACCGGTGAAGGTTATTAGAGTGTGTCGCTAGGGTCACGACAAAGCACGCCGGTGAAGGTTATTAGAGTGTGTCGCTAGGGTCATGACAAAGCACGCCGGTGAAGGTTGGGATCTTCTATTATTTGTTTTTAAGGCTTTTCTTTTCTTCGTTTATTGATTTTTATATAGTCTTATATAAACTTCTCATTTCCTTTGTTCTGTTCAACCTTTTTGCTTACAAGTCAGACGTTTGATATGTTATGTCGTTATTCGGTTCAGTTCTTCTCATGCTACCGACAGTGGCTTGATTAGTCGAAAAGTTTTATCGTTGATCATTCTGTTCGTTTGTTGCTTCCTTTTTGCCCTTTTAACATATTGTTATTTTCTGACAAAATTTCGGCAGCATCTCCCCTTGACCCGAGAGTAAGGGAGATAAAGGGAACGCGCCCACACGGAGTGGCGGAACCCGACAACTGGAGGTGGGCGCCCGGAGGCGGAAACACCTTTACAGAACCTCGGAAAATAGGAAGAAAACGATGAACGGGAGGCTTCTAATACTGGACAGGGTGGACGGGGGATTGGCCAAGGCGTACCGGCCAAGGACGAGCATAGGGTGTGCCGGGCTAGGAAGGCTAAGGGCGTACCGCTGAGGCATAAAAGGGGGAGGTGTACCGCTGAGGGCTATTATGGGGTGTACCGGCCAAGGGCCGAAAGAGTGTGCCGCTGAGGGCCACTATGGGTGTACCGGCAAAGGGCTGAGAGGGCGTGCCGGAAAGGCGTTAGGCTGAAGAAATCAAGGATGCACCAGCTGGGAAGGGCCAAGGACGTGCTAGCCAAGGGCTGAGGGCCATCGGTGAAGGGAAGTTAAGGGGCGTACCAGTGGAGGAAAGCCAAAGGGCTACTGGCTACTGGGTGTCCTGGAAGAGAAGGAGGGTCTCCCTCCACTCAAGCAGATAGGTACAACTGATGGCCATAGGAGAGGGCAAAGAACCCATGAGGCCAAGGATCATATAGGAGGAATCACGTCGCTACGGGGACTCCAAAAGCATCGGAGAAATAGAGAAATGGGGGAAAAAATGAACAATACATCATACACCATGAAAACTGGCGTAAACCAACAGAAATAACAGAGAAACCCAAGGAGGGTGAGTTTCATTCATAGGGAGCAAGGGGCCATGGCCATCCATATACATTGCCGGGTACGCCCGAGTCAAGGCTACGGGCAAGGAAGAAAACCAAAATACAAGATGAAGGGAGGAAGAAAACAAGGAAAACCACGGAAGGGAAAGTGTTGGGGATTGAAGCAGGGACGAGCGTCCACTGCTCGTTCCCCCGCACCTTCCCCTGTTACATTCAGCCATCCTTCTCTCTTACTCTTCTCTTCTGCCTGGTGGCCGTCGGAGGAGACTCACGCCGGAGCCCTTCTTCTTCTCCCTTCTCTTCTCTTCCTCTCTTGCGTATGTCTCTCCCTCTATCTGTGTGTGTGTTCCTCTCCAGCCTCCCTTCCTTTTGTTTCTTTGCCGGAACGGGAGTCGTTTTATACTCCCAGCCGCGGGAGCTTCTGAGCACGCCCGTCGAAGGCGGGAAGCAGCTCCGTCATGATGGGGTTTGACGTCTTCTGTCCTGGCTGTCAGGGGAGTAGCCTGCGTGGCCCAACGGTTGGTTGACACCTCAGGGAGCTCACTGCGCGCCAAGGACGCGTAGGGCATGGGCACCACGTCGTTCAGCCGTTGAAAAGGCTTAACGCTGTGCCGCTGGTGGGCTGAATACGTGTGTCGTAGGAGGGCCAAAAGGGGGTGCCGCGGGAACACCCAACGGGCGTGCCGCTGAAGGCCCAGAAGAGTGTGCCGCTGAGGGCCCAAAGGGGCCTGCCGCTGAGGGCCATGGGACGTGTGCCGCTGAAGGCCCCTCTCTTGGGTGTGCCGTTAAAGACCCTGAGGGGTGTGCCGCTGGGGACCCCTGGGGGTGTACCGTTGAAGCCCCTGGGGGTGTACCGCTGGAGCCCAGGATGGGCGTGCCGCTGAAGGCCCTGGGGGCTGTGTGCCGCTGAAGGCTCCCTCCCTGGGTGTGCCGTTGAAGGCCCCAGGGGGCTGTGCCGCTGAAGGCTCCCTCCCTGGGGTGTGCCGTTGAAGACCCCCCCAAGGGGGGTGTGCCGTTGATGCTAACATGGACAGTTTTGGGCCGCGGGTTGTGGCCCGTTTGATTTCTTCGAGGCCCGTGAATCGTGGGTCTCTCGGTGGTCGATTCCTCTTCACTATCGTGGCTCCTGGAGACGGCTTCACGGTAATGTTCACCTTTGGGGAATCTAAATGATCGGTCTCTCCCGTTCTGCTTCGCTCGACGCCGTTGTTGATGCGGGCCGAATAGGATATCATGGGTGTGCAATTTTTTGGTGTCCACATGCCCGCGGGTGTACTGGTCTCTTTTCTCTTCATCGGCACCGACGGGGTGTCGGGAGCTGACGTAGCATGCTTGTCTCTTCTCCTCTTCATCAGTGCCGACAGGGCGTCGGGAGCCGCCGTATCGTGTTGGTCTCTTCTTCTCTTTTGCATCAGTGCCGACAGGGCGTCGGGCGCTGACATGGTATGCTGGTCTCTTTGTCTCTTCGTCAGTGCTGACGGGGTGTCGGGAGCTGTCATGGTTTGTTCATCTCTTTGTCTCTTCGCCAGTGCCGACAGGGTGTCGGGAGCTGACCTGGTTTGTTGATCTCTTTGTCTCTTCGTCAGTGCCGACAAGGTGCCGGGAGCTGACCTGGTTTGTTAGTCTCTTTGTCTCTTCGTCAGTGCCGACAGGGTGCCGGGAGCTGACCTGGTTTGTTGGTCTCTTTGTCTCTTCGTTAGTGCCGACAGGGTGCCGGGAGCTGACCTGGTTTGTTGGTCTATTTGTCTCTTCGTCAGTGCCGACAAAGTGCCGGGAGCTGACATGATATGTTGGTCTTTTCGTCTCTTTTCTCTTTTTCCCTTTTTTTTTGAACCACATTACCGGTACAAGCGCCCTTTCGGGTTTTCGCCGGCACCGGCCCCCTCTTGCTTTTGCCCATGCGCCCTCTCGGGTTTTCGCGTGGCGGGGTACCCGATTTTACCTGCAGCGCCCCTTCGGGTTTTCGCCACAGCTGGGTTGTTGCCATTTTTGCCCTTGTCCCTGAGTAGGGGCAAGTCCGGCGGGGCACCTCTATTTTAAGCCCCTTTCTCTTATTTATTATGTATATATATATATATATATATATATATATATATATATATATTTGACAAGTGGGTGATATGTAATGGTTGGCTAGGGCCCGAGGCCTTGCGCCGAAAGGCACGGCTCACTCGTTGGCAAGAAGATAATGCCAACGCAACGGGAGAATTCCTGCCGATTCGGACGTAAGGTCCGTAATGGTAGTATCGTGTGAGAGCGGGTGGCTAGGGCACGAAGCCTTGCACCGGAAAAGGACTTATTTGTTGGCAAGGGACTAACGCCAATGCAGGGTGGAGCCGTCTTTGCCCGTGCGGATGCCCATCGATACGTAGGGGCGTGCGGACGGGAGACATATGTATACACACACATATATATATATCATTATTATTGTTGTTTTCTCTTCTTTCTCTCTCTTTTTTTGTTTTTTTTATTTTCTTCCCTCTCTTTTTTTCTTCTTTTCTTTTTTTTTTGTCGAAATCCCCCCCCTCTCTTCCTTTTTGCTTTCTTTTTTTTATCCATTCTCTTCCTCTTTTATCGTCTCTCCTCTTTTTTTTCCTTTTTTTTCTCTTTTTTTTTGCTCGCCGTATAAAGGGGCGGGGGTGGCGTGCCGCTTAAGGGCTAGCTAGAGCGTGCCGCCGGGACGCTTGAAGGGCGCACTGGGAGATAGCACAGGAGGGTGTGCCGCGTAAGGCACTCCGAAGGTGTGCGGGCGCCTGGGAGCGTGCCACTGAGGGGGCGTGAGGCTGTGCCGCTGAAGGGCGCTGGGAGTGTGCCCCGAAGGGCGTACCACTGGAGGCTTCACAATGGGTGTGCCGCTGAGGGCACTTAGTAGTGTGCCGCTGAAGGGCTTGCAGGCTAATGCGCCGTTGGAGCACTTCAAGAGTGTTTCCTTTTCTTCTTTCCTTATTTTCACATTCTCTTCTCTTTTCTCCTCTTCTATATTCCCCTGCACGTAAACATGGGGTGAGAAATTATTTAGTGTCCCCAAATCAGGAAAGCGGGCTGCGAAATCCGAAATTTGGGGAGCAGGCTGCCAGAGCCAAAACTGGGAAGGTAGGCTACGAGAGCCGAAGGGAAGCAGGCCAGAAGAGCCAAAGTCGGGAAGTGGGCCGCATAGGCCGAATTGGGGGAGCAGCTTATGAAAGTCAAGGATATTGGGAAGCGGGCTGCAAGAGCCGAACTTATGGGAAGTGGGCCGTGAAGGCCGAATTCCGGGAAGCAGGCTACGAGAGCCAGAATTGGGAAAGCGGGCCATGGGGGCCGAGGTAAGCAGGCTACAATAGCTAAAGTTGTTGGGAAGCGGGCTGCAAGAGTCGAAATTATGGGAAGCGGGCCGTGAAGGCCGAATTCCGGGAAGCAGGCCGTGAAGGCCAGAATCGGGAAAGCGGGCCATGGGGGCCGAGGTAAGTAGGCTACAAGAGCCAAAGTTGTTGGGAAGCGGGCTGCAAGAGCCAAAATTATGGCGTAAGATGTGGAAGCCCAAATCGGGGAAGCGGATTACAGAAGCCGGAGTTGGGAGATTAACGAGCCGCGAGGGCAAGAGGTTGGCCATGGGGGGGGGGGCCAAGATTGGGCTCTACAAGCCAGAGCTGGGAAAATAGGCTGCGATGGCCGAAATTGATTTTACTGTATACACACATTATTATTTTTATTTATTATTATTTTTCTTTGTTATGATTTTTTATTCAAGCATGCAGACATTCATTAGCAGACATAACATAAATATATGTATGTGATAGCTCCCTCTATAAGGGATGGGGTAGGGACATCGCCCATAATTCGCAGACACGGTGCGGGTCATGAGGCACAATTGAGGGGTGGTGCACCCGTCAAGAGGATATCGCACGTCTTGCATGCATAGCCTTAATTCACGTATTTCACCCGAGGCAATTCTCTGTGGCGTGGCGGTATAAATGTGTGAACAAAGAGCCCTAACCATAGGGATATGTAGGTTTTCCTGATGACACTCGAGGATCACTCTAGCGCCTACACATTAGTTCCAGGCTTTCAACTTTCGGTAGCTTCACACAGCCCCCATCTGTTTATTTTGGTAGCGAATTTCACCGTTCGGCGCGAGTCTCCTCATGTGTCTCAATGGGGATTCCCGGCTACTAAGATTCGTCCTTATTGTGATTCGCTTCACCATTTCGCGCTAGTCTCCTCATTTGTTTCAGTGAGGATTCCCAACTACTCGGCTCCGCATTTCTCTCTCTTTTCTTTTTTTTCTCTCTTTTTTCTCTCTTTTTTTGTTTTTTTTGTTTTTTTTATTTTTTTACAGTGGGGGCAGGCAGCTTTTTCCTCACGATTACCTTTCACGCGAGTGCAGGAATTCAAGCATCCGTAGAGTGCTAAGAAGAAATTCGGGCAATCCCTATAGTTAAAAGCTATTGAACATGCTACGTGCTAAGTGTGGGAGCGTTGTCTCAGGTTTATTTTATGAGTTGGGCTTAGCGATTCAGCCATGACTCTTCCCCTTGACGTGTGCACCCGCCATAATAGGGTTCCCTTCGAGCGCGTGCCCTGACGCTCGTGCATCCGGAATCGGGCGATATTATTTAGCAAGGAAACACGGTCCTAGAAAATTCCAAGGAGGTGTATTATTCTATATTAAGCAACCATGCAAACAGGGCAATCAAGCATTCTCTTCTTTCTTCTTTTTTGTTTTGTTGTTATTTTTTTTTGTTTATTTTTCTGTGTTTTGTTTGTTTGTTATTTTTTTTGTGGCATAAGAAAATATTGTTGTTACGTATAAGTGTAGTGGTAGTAGAGGTATTCGGGAAGCAGACCGCGAACAGCTGAAAGGGTATTGGGGAAGCGGGCTACAGAACCCAAGGGACGTTAGGGAAGTGGGCCATAAGGGCCGAAATTAGGAAGCGGGCTGCAGGAGCCGAAGTTAAGGGAAGCGCGGTGGGACAGATGGATTAACCCTGACAGTGGGCCCCGGCCGAAATGGCCCTGCAGAGGGGCGTTGGGTAGCGGGATGTGAGAGTCGAAGAGACGGGTCTCTTTTGTTCTCTGGCAGGGGAAGGGTCCAGACCAAAGTGAAAGGTTTATTCTATTGTCCTCTGGCCGGGGAAGGATCCGAACCAAAGTGAGAGGTCTATTATTTTTTTTAACTGGGAAGCTGTCGGCTGAGGTGCCAATGATGAAGTAGCTGTCGGCTAGGAGCCAATGATTATATAGCTGTCGACTCGAAGGCCGATGAAGGGGTAGCCATCGGCCAAGAGCCGATGATGAGGTAGCTGTCGGCTAAGAGCCGATGATGAGGTAGTTGTCGGCTCAAAGGCCGATAATGAGGTAGCTGTCGGCTAAGAGCCGATGATGAAGTAGCTGTCGGCTCAAAGGCCGATAATTAAATAGCTGTCGACCCGAAGGCCGATGAAGGGGTAGTTGTCGGCTTGAAGCCCTGATGGCTGAAAGTTGGTCGGTTTAGCGCCCCGTCGGCGGAAGGTCTAGTCGGTTTAACGCCCCGTCGGCGGAAGGCTTAGTCGGTTTAACGCCCCGTCGACGGAGGCTTTAGTTGGTTTAACGCCCCGTCGGCGGAAGGTCTAGTCGGTTTAACGCCCCGTCGGCGGAAGGTCTCGTCGGTTTAACGCCCCGTCGACGGAAGGTTTAGTCAGTTTAACGCCCCGTCAGCGGAAGGTCTAGTCGGTTTAATGCCCCGTCGGCGGAAGGTCTAGTCAGTTTAACGCCCCGTCGACGGAAGGTTTGGTCGGTTTAACGCCCCGTCGGCGGGAGGTCTAGTCGGTTTACAGTCCCGATGGATGAGTATCTGTCGGCTTGAAGCCTCGATGGCTGAATATCTGTCAGCTTGAAGCCCCGATGGCTGAATATCTGTCAGCTTGAAGCCCCGATGTCTGAATATTTTTTTTGGTTTAACGCCCCGTCGGCGGAATATTTTCCGATTTAACGCCCCGTTGGCGGAATATCTATCGGCTTGAAGCCCCGATGGCTGAACATTTTTTTGGTTTAACGCCCCGATGGCTGTTCTTTCTCTTCTTCTCTTCTTCTTTTATGGACATGCAGGTGCAAAGACCGCGTCTGCCTCGTGACTCTCTTTTTTTCTTCTCTTCTTCTTTTGTAGAGAGGCAGGTGCAGAGACCATGTTCGCCCCGTGATTGTTCTTTCTCTTCTTCTCTTCTTCTTTTATGGAGAGGCAGGTGCAAGGACCATGTTCGCCCCGTGATTGTTCTTTCTCTTCTTCTCTTCTTCTTTTATGGAGAGGCGGGTGCAGAGACCGTGTTCGCCCCGTGATTGTTCTTTCTCTTCTTCTCTTCTTCTTTTATGGAGAGGCGGGTGCAAAGACCGCTTCTGCCTCGTGACTCTCTTTTTTTCTTCTCTTCTTCTTTTGTAGAGAGGCAGGTGCAGAGACCATGTTCGCCCCGTGATTGTTCTTTCTCTTCTTCTCTTCTTCTTTCATGGAGAGGTGGGTGCACAGACCGCGTCTGTCTCGTGACTCTCTTTTTTTTTCTTCTCTTCTTCTTTTGTAGAGAGGCAGGTGCAGAGACCATGTTCGCCTCGTGACTCTTTCTCTCTTTTTTTGTAGAGAGGCAGGTGCAGAGACCGTGTTCGCCTCATGTGCATTCTTTCTTTCCTTCTCTTCTTTTGTGTGATGAGGCGGGCTCGAAGACCACGTCTGCCTCATGTGTCTTCTTTTGGTTCTGCTCTTCTTCTTTTATGTGAAGAGGCGGGTTCAAGGACCACGTCTGCCTCATGTGTCTCTTCTTCCTTTTCTTCTCTTCTTTTGCGTGATGAGGCGGGCTCGAAGATCACGTCTGCCTCATGTGTCTTTTCTTCCTTTTCTTCTTTTCTTTTGTGTGATGAGGCGGGCTCGAAGACCACGTCTGCCTTATGTGTCTTTTCTTCCTTTTCTTCTCTTCTTTTGTGTGATGAGGCGGGCTCGAAGACCACGTCTGCCTCATGTGTATTCTTTCTTTTCTTCTTTTCTTTTGTGTGATGAGACGGGCTCGAAGACCACGTCTGCCTCATGTGTCTTTTCTTCCTTTTCTTCTTTTCTTTTGTGTGATGAGGCGGGCTCGAAGACCACGTCTGCCTCATGTGTATTCTTTCTTTTCTTCTTTTCTTTTGTGTAATGAGGCGGGCTCGAAGACCACGTCTGCCTCATGTGTCTTCTTTTGGTTCTGCTCTTCTTCTTTTATGTGAAGAGGCGGGTTCAGGGACCACGTCTGCCTCATGTGTCTCTTCTTCCTTTTCTTCTCTTCTTTTGCGTGATGAGGCGGGCTCGAAGACCACGTCTGCCTCATGTGTCTTCTTTTCCTTTTCTTCTCTTCTTTTGTGTGATGAGGCGGGCTCAAAGACCACGTCTGCCTCGTGCATGTCTTTTTCTTTACTCTACTCTTTTTTTCTCTTAATGTGCCCCAGGTTGGGGCGTAGCTTCATTTGGTGTGCATCCCCCCTGAGGGGGGTGTGTTTTACCTCTTTGCTTCTGTGCCCCCAGGCGGGATGTATTTTTTTGGCTTCTATGTCCCCAGATCAGGGTGTGTTTTTTTTAATGCCCCCGAGGCGGGGTGTAGCTCTCTTCAAATGCCCCCATGGTGTGGTATACTCTTCACGGCTTCTATGCCCTCAGGTGGGGTATGTCTCTTCTTCAAATACCCCTGAGCCAGGGTGGACTTCTCTTCATATGCCCCTGAGCCGGGGCGTGTTCTTTATAGCTTCTAGGCCCTCGAGGCGAGGTATGTTTCTTCTTCATATGCCCCTGGTACGGGGCGTAGCTCTCTTCAAATGCCCCCTGGACGGGGGTGTATCTTTTGCTTCTTATGCCCCCCAGAGTGGAGTGTGTCTTTTGCTTCTTATGCCCCCCTGAGGCGGGGGTGTATCTCTTTACGGCTTCTGTGCCCCCAACGCAGGGTATGTTGTTTCTTTAAATGCCGCTTGGGCGGAGTATATCTTTCTTCTCATGCTCCCGGATCGGGATGTATGTCTCTTTGTTTCTATGCCTCGGGTCGGGGTAGATGCTTCTGCTTCTTATGCGCCAAGGGCGGAGTGTATTTTTGTGCCCCCAGGCTGGGGTAGGTGCTTCTGCTTCTTATGCGCCAAGGGCGGAGTGTGTCTCTTTTTGTGCCCCTGGGCTGGGGTACATTCTTCATGTTTCTTATACCCTTTTCGTATAGCGTATTCTCTTGCTTCTTATGTCCTTGGATCGGGGCGTATGTTTCTTCTTCTGATGCCCCTAGGTCGGGGTATATTCTTTCTTCATGTGCTCCCAGGTCGGGATGTATGTCTCTTTGCTTCTTTACACCCCCGGGTGGAGGTGTACTCTGTCTCTTTGCTTCCGCGTCCCCCAGGCGGGGTATGTTTCTTCTTCCAATGCCCCTGAGCCGACGCAGATTCTTTATGGCTTCTATGCCCCCTGGGAGGGTATATTTCTTCTTTAAATATCCCTAAGACGGGATGTATTCTTCTCTTTCTTATGCTCCCAAGGCGGGATGTATCTTCTTCAAATACCCCTAAGTCGGGGTGTGTTCTTTATGGCTTCCATGCCCCCTGGCGGGGTATGTTTCTTCTTCAAATACCCCTAGGCCGGGGTGGACTTCTCTTCATATGCCCCTGAGTCAGGGCATGCGCTTTTATAGCTTCTAGGCCCTCGAGGCGAGGTATGCTTCTTCTTCAAATACCCCTAGGCCGGGACGTATTCTTTATGGCTTCCATGTCCCCTGGCGGGGTATGCTTCTTCTTCAAATACCCCTAGGCCGGGGTGAATTCTTTTCTTCTTCCCAGACACACTGGGGGGAATGATTACTTCTTATGCTCCCAAGGTGGAGTGTATTGCTGCTTTTGATGCCCCAAGGTGGGGCGTATTGCTGCTTCTGATGCCCCAGAGTGAGGTATCTCCTTTTTTTATATGCCCCGGCACGGGGTGTATTCCGCTTCTAGAACCCCCAGAGTGGAGTGTATTACCGCTTTTGATGCGGGGTGTGGTTCTTGCTTTTTTTGCACCCGATGCGGGGTGAATTCTTCTTCTTTGTTTACGTGCCCTCATATCGGGGTGTATTCCTCTCTTCATATGCTTCCCTAAGCTGAGGGATGTTGTTTGTTCTGCTTCAGATGTCCCCCCCGGGGGGGGTGCATGTTGCTTCATGGACTCCGAGCTTGGGGTATGCTCCTTCAAAGGTCCCTAAGCCGGGGTGTATTCTCTTTTCTTCTCATGCTCCCAAGGCGGGATGTAGCTTCTTCAAGTACCCCTAAACCGGAGCGTATTCTTTATGGCTTCTATGTCCCCTGGCGGGACATGCTTCTTCTTCAAATACCCCTAGGCCGGGGTGGACTTCTCTTCATATGCCCCTGAGTCGGGGCGTGTTCTTTATAGCTTCTAGGCCCTCGAGGCGAGGTATGCTTCTTCTTCAAATACCCCCGAGACGGGGGTGTGTTTCTTGGCTTCATATGCCCCGGACGTGGGGTATATCTTTTGTTTCTTATGCTCCCGAGCCAGGATGTAGCTTCTTGGCCTCATATGCTGCCGAGGTGAGTGTTGAAGTTAGATGGAAGGCTCCATCACCACAGGATGTGGATCTAGAGGGGGGGTGAATAGATCAACTGGCTATTTAAAAAATTAGGCCTAGAATCAAATGCGGAATTAGAAGAACACTAAACGAACACAGCCAATGCACCGAATGAAACACACAAGATCTGCTGAACAAGCAATCAAACACACGAGAGGCACAAAGACTTTTAGGTGGTTCGGTCAATCCGACCTACGTCCACCCCACATTCAACTCGAATGTGGATTACTGCTGATACACAGCTTCAATCTGCTGGGCACTATAGCTTGCCAACAACGGCTGGGGCTTACACCTTATCCCGACCAGAGGAACACCTCTGCAACAGCTGAGCTTCATAGCTTGCTCTGCTGGGCACTACAGCTTAGCCGACCAGAGGAACACCTCTGCAACCCGCTGCCTCACAGCTTGAAACCGCTGACTAACAGCTTGATAGAACAAGAGTTTTCAAAGAGAAAATAGCAAGACTGAAAACAAACAAAACACACAATCGAATGGAAGAAAACCAAAACGACTGTAGCTCAAAGTTGAGCAATATCAGCTCTGGTAACTGGACCAAGAGACTGATTCACAAGCTCTCATATAACTCTCTCAACTCATCTCTTCTCTCTTTCTTCTTCTCTCCTTTTCTTCTTCTCTGCTTTTCTTCCTCTCACAGTGGATCTCGGTGGCTGCTGCTTCAGACTGGATGTATAGACTTCGCCAACTTCGATCAGCCTTTACAGAAGATGAAGACTGCTATATATAACAGCAGCAGGTGGATAAGGGCGCGTGGCTTCCACAGTTCCCGCCCAAGTGAATTCGCCAGATTCGAGACAATTCCATCCACGTGTCAGCATCTGCACACCTCGTCCTCCTGGGATCACGAGCCATGTCAGCAATCTCAGTAGAGAATCCCTGTCAGACAGAGTATCGGATGATCAGATTAAATAACAACTCTGTATAGACTTATCAGAAGAACTGCGTTGTATAGACTTCATATAAGTGAAAGCTATGTACAGACTTGCTGTATGAAGCAACCGCTGTACAGACTTAGGTGATATGAAGACTGTCAATGTATAGACTAAGTGAAGATCAATGCAATGTACAGACTTCGCAAATGAAGATGCAATGTGTAGACTTCATGAATGAAGATGCAATGTGTAGACTTCAGTGAGAAGATGCACTGTGTAGACTTCAGAACTGATGCACGATGTACATACTTCATGAGACTCGAATGAAGACAAGCGATGTATAGACTTCACGACTGATGAATGCAATGTACAGACTTTGCAAGATGTGAAGGAGTTGAGTGTATAGACTTCACGATGTGAAGACTTGTCAACAAATGACTGTACAGACTTGAGGTGAAGACCTATGTATAGACTTTCTAAAGGAACGGCTGTATAGACTTGAAGCAATGGAAAACATCGACTGTATAGACTTTGAACTGCAACGTAGGTAAAGGCATCGATGTATAGACTTCGAAGCTGAACGTAGGTAAATAACCCAATGTGCAGACTTTGAATCGCAACGAAGGAACAGATGCCAATGTACAGACTTTGGCAAACAGCGATGTACAGACTTGGCCAAACAGTCCAATGTATAGACTTGAGGCATGGAGGCCAATGTACAGACTTTACCTCGTGCAAGCTACAGTGAATGAATGTATAGACTTCGAACTCTTGAGCTCTGCATAGACTTTGCAGTCAACAGGCGATGTATAGACTTTGGAGTCTGAGACCAATGTACAGACTTTGTAAAACAGAAGCCTGTATAGACTTGGAAGATCAAGACGCTAAGGAAGACGGTCATTGTACAGACTTAGATGCCATTGACAAATGCATGCTACAGTCCAATGTGTGGACTTACATGAGACGCTCATTGAGACGCTCAATGTACAGACTTCGCCTGACACCGTCCAATGTACAGACTTTGCCTTAGACTCTAAATGAGACGGACAGTGTATAGACTTAGCCAATGCAATGAGTTGACGCAGTCCAATGTACAGACTTTCAAGCCTGAAGGCCAATGTGTGGACTTGCATGAGACGCTCATTGAGACGCTCAATGTACAGACTTCGCCTTAGACTCTAAATGAGATGGACAGTGTATAGACTATGCAATGCACTGTGGATGTATGGACTTTGCAGTCGACGGGCAATGTGTAGACTATGCACAACCAGATGAGTCGACTCATGAGAACAGGGGGTCGACCCATGACAATGTATACACTTTGCAATCGACAGGCAATGTACACACTTGCTAGGATGCTGCAATAGACACGGACAGTGTACAGACTTACGTTACTGAAGCAATGTATATACTTTGAGACTTTGAGTGTGTGTTCAGTGTGAAAACAAGATAAAATGCATATAACACACAGACAATCTGATAAAAGTAATTTCATCAAAACATAAACAGTGTTGCCAATCAATCAAAACAATGTGTTGCCATATGAAGTAAAGTTACATGTCAACACCATCAACACAGAGGAGTCACAACAATCTCCCCCTTTTTGATGATGGCAACCCCCTATCATATAGAGTAGCAACATCCTGTATACAGATGCATTTTTGATGAAAGACATGATTTGTTATTCAGATTGTTATGCAGATGCATGTAGATGCTATGAATGACATGCTGCATGCTACAAAATGTAAGCAACTCCCTGCTAACAAAATTTCCCCCTTTGCCATACCATGATGCAGATGCATACACTCCCCCTAAATGCAGAATTCTCAATTCAGAATTCTCCCCTGAACAGAAGGAATGAATTCAGACAATATTCTCCCCCTTTGCCATCAACAAATAGGAGGGAAAGTGAGTGCAAGGGAAGGAAAAAGAAAGTTCAGCTGACTGGCATTCTTAGCAAGTAGTTCAGAAATTAAGCAACTAAAGCACAGAACCTTCAGTCATATGAACTGAGAAACGGCTTAGAAATTGAAATTCTGGTTTAAAGGTTATAAAAATGAGAGTTCATGCACTACAGTCATTGGATAAGGTAGATGTGCATGATAAAACAATAAACCAGAGTCATATTTACATGAGAGATTCAGTTTCAGAATATCTTACTTTCATAGACTCAGTAAAATGTGTTAAGAGAAACCAGGTCATGTATTGAAATTAAACAATTGACATCCATGAAATTTCTTTGAAGGAACAGCATTTTCAATATTATTTCATTTAGGGCATTCAGGTACCAAAAGTCTTTTTGCGTAAGGGTATACGTTTATCAGACGCCAATACCCCTAGATACTCAACATGATGGACCATCTTGCCTATGATCAAACTCAATAGAATTGATTGACACCTTTTTGTGTGAGGGTACACGTTTATTAGACGCCAGTTACCCCCAGGTACTCAGTGAAAACAACCTACTGTTTTGATCATTTTATACAGAGATAGCTGATACACCTCATGACATGAGTGGTGTCCACTTCTTTGATGGATCACTCAGTTTCTCAGTGATTTACCAGTCATTGCTCTGTCAATGCTATTTTTCAAATAATTTTCAATATTTTTCAATATCTTTCTTAGCTGCCCTTTATTTGTTTCAGAATGACTTGTTTAAGGACAATACACATACTTAGCTTCTCTAACATGATTTCAGATGAGTTTTCAGATTTCAGATATAATTCGCTTTGTCTGACATGAAATAAGATAAGGGTTGAGAGGTTTATCAATTTTCAGCATCCTTATTTACGGATTGTAGTCTTTCAACTCTAAAGATTATAAATTTAAACCATTAAGTCAGTCTTTAAGCAATTAAAGTTCTTATAAGAGAAGAAGTCTGTTTTCTATTGCTTAATATTAGAACTGACTAAAAGATTGCCATACTGTCAGACTTAACTCTGAATTATATGCAATACTCCCCCTGTCTATGTGCATGTGATCTTGCAGATGTGGACTGAACAAATGATTTTGAAAATCATGCTTACTCAGACTATCTTATCGTGCAGTATGACCCATGGTACTAGGCGGAGAACCTGGTCATAAGGACCATCTCACACATAGTAAGAACCTCCAGACAGATTTCCCTGCCCTTTGGTAGCTTACCATTGGATATACCAGGGTAATGCAAGGAGATGCAGTGCAATACAATCATGCAGAAATATAGACATATCATGCATCTAGACATATATATGCAATGATGATCATGAGTGCAATAAAAAATATGAGAGTCATGCATTATCATAAGTCTGTTGCACAATGTTTATTCAATCTATCAACAGCAAGTCCAAATCAGAAGTTTATTCAAAGCAGCTCAAAAGTTTTATTCAAGTCAACAAAGAGTTCATTCATTATGCTGAAATTTACACAAGCCAAGTTCTCTTCTAAAAAATTTAAAATTTTCATTTCCAAGTGGCTTAGTAAAGATATCAGCAACTTGTTTGTCTGTTTCAATGAAGTCCAGTTCAATTTCCTTTTTGTTCACAGCATCTCTTAGAAAATGATGTTTTATTTCTATGTGCTTAGTCCTAGAATGATGAACATGATTTTTAGCAAGGCATATGGCACTAGTATTATCACATAGAATTGGAATACATTCCAGTTTTATCTGATAATCATCTAGTTGGTGCTTAATCCAAAGTACTTGGGCAGCACAATTACCTGCTGCAACATATTCAGCTTCAGCTGTAGACAATGCTACAGTGTGTTGCTTCTTAGATGCCCAAGATACTAGACAGCCACCAAGGAATTGACAATAGCCACTAGTGCTTTTTCTATCTACTCGACACCCAGCATAATCAGCATCAGTGTAAGCTAGAAGCTCTAACTCACACCTAGCAGGATACCATAATCCTAGCTCTTGGGTGCCTAGCAGATATCTAAAAATCCTTTTCACTGCTTTAAAATGATTTTCTTTAGGACTGGCCTGAAACCTAGCACATAATCCTACAGCGAATTGAATATCAGGCCTAGATGCTGTTAAGTAGAGAAGGGATCCGATCATACCTCTGTATAACTTCTGGTCAAATGGGTTACCTTTAGTGTCTTCATCCAAGCTTGTAGAGGTACCCATTGGAGAAGCTATCTCTTTAAGGTTATCCATCTTGTATTTCTTGAGTAGATCCCTTGTGTACTTGGACTGAGCTATAAACATTCCATCCTTTGTTTGTGTAACCTGCAGTCCAAGAAACAATTTGAGCTCACCCATTGAGCTCATTTCAAACTCATTAGTCATTGTTTTAGAAAATTCCTCACACAATTTGGGGTTAGTTGACCCAAAAATGATATCATCCACATAAATCTGTACAATAAGAATTTCAGAATGACTCACCTTTGTAAACAAGGTCTGATCAACTACTCCTCTAGTGAAATTTTGATCAGTGAGGAACTTGCTCAACCTGTCGTACCAAGCTCTGGGAGCTTGCTTAAGACCATAGAGAGCTTTATTTAATTTGTAAACATGATTAGGGAAATCTAGACATTCAAACCCAGGGGGCTGTCTAACATAGACATCCTCATTAATTTCCCCATTCAAGAATGCAGATTTTACATCCATCTGCTGGAGGATTATACCTAGGGAACATGCATAAGCTAATAAAATTCTAACAGCTTCTAATCTGGCTACAGGGGCAAATGACTCTTCAAAGTCAATACCAAACTCCTGGTTGTACCCCTGAGCAACAAGTCTGGCTTTATTTTTAATAATATTCCCTGATTCATCAGATTTATTCCTGAAAACCCACCTAGTCCCTATGACTGTTCCATGATCAGGAGGTGGGACCAAGTGCCACACCTTGTTCCTGTCGAACTGATTAAGCTCCTCATGCATGGCATTAATCCAATGCATATCCTTGAGGGCACAGTCAATGGACTTGGGTTCAATTTGAGAGACAAGAGCATATGCATTTAATTCATCCTGAATTCTAAAGTGACCTCTAGTTCTAGGGGGATCATTCAGATTGCCAATGACATTATTCACAGGGTGATCTTTAAGATATCTAATATTAACAATCTGAGTTTCAGGAATTTCACTTACCTCCCCCTGAACTTCAGGTTCTTCTTCATTTTGCTCTTCTTTATCTTCCTCACCATCAGACTGGTCTGCAGAGTTTTCATCTTTCAAAATGTTCCCATCTTCGTTCCTGCAATAACCATGGTTAGTTTCCATCAAGGTTTCATCAAAGATAATGTGTGGAGATTCTTCAACAATTTTTGAGTTTAAATTGAACACTCTATAAGCCCGGGTGTTTTCAGAATAACCGAGGAAGATTCCTGGTTCACCTTTTGGCTCAAATTTATCAAGGTCCCTCTTGTCATTTATATGTATAAAACATTTACAACCAAAGACCTTGAAGTGGGCGATTGAAGGTTTCTTACCTCTCAAAATCTCATAAGGGGTTTTCTGGGTGGAAGGTCTTACCATTGCCCTGTTAATTACATAACAGGCTGTGTTGACTGCTTCAGCCCAGAATTTTCTTGGCAGTTGACCTTCAACTAAGAGAGTTCGGCCCATTTCTACTAGAGTTCTGTTCCTCCTTCGACAACACCATTCTGCTCAGGTGTCCTGGGTGAGGAGAACTTATGATGAATCCCACTTGACCTGCAAAATTCTTCAAAGTGTGAGTTTTCAAACTCACCTCCATGATCAGTCAAAATATTTTCAATTTTCTGATTTATTCTTATACAGAACTCCTGAAATTCTGAGAATGCATCACTCTTATTAGATAAGAAATAAACCCAAGTATACCTAGAAAAGTCATCTACCATAACAAACCCATACCTCCTCCCTGATAAGCTGACAGATCTGGTTGGCCCAAAAAGGTCCATGTGTATCAGCTCATAAGGTTTGGAAGACAGATTTTCAGTTCTAGACTTAAATGACTTTCTAGTTATCTTTGATTGAGTGCATGCATCACAGATTTTATTTTCTTTCTTGAAGGAAACTTCAGGAAGTCCTCTAACCATGCTATACTTGTTTAGTTTATGCAAAATGGTATAACTAGCATGGCCTAACCTACGATGCCATAAAAATGCTAAATCTTCTCTATTGGCAGTAAGACATAGGTTAGAATGCTGAATATCATCTAGATCTATCATGTATGTGTTATTTATTCTTTTTCCAGAGAATTTTACAATTTCTGAATCAGGTTCAAAAACCTTGCAGCATTGAGAATCAAATAAAACCTTATGACCCTTATCACACAACTGGCTGATACTAAGTAAATTGTAAGCTAACCCTTCAACCAGCATAACATCATCAATGCAGCAGGTAGAACACTTACCTACCTTACCTGATCCAATGATCCTACCCTTTGTGTTGCTTCCAAAGGTGACAAGGCCTCCTAGCTTTTCAGTTAGCATGCAAAACTTGGCCTTATCTCCTGTCATATGCCTGGAGCAGCCACTGTCCAAGTACCACAAGTTGCTCTTGGCTGCCAGGCATACCTGCACACACAATTAGGGCAAAGAGTTTGGAACCCAAGTCTGATTGGGCTCCAATGCAGATGAAGTGCAAGTAAAGAAAGAGAGCATGGTTTTGGGAATCCACATTTGTTTGAAGCAGTTCTGTTCAGTGGATTTTCCAGATTTCTTTTTGTTTTACTTTTTCTTGTTGACTTTCTTCTTATTTGCACCAACAGAGTTATTCACAGAATTGTTGTTATTGTGCCAATGCTTCGGCCAGGTTGCATTCATAAAGTTTTGGCCATAGTAGTTCCTGGGCTGGCTGTGGAAATGTTGGTAATTCCTAGGCATCCGACTACCATACCCATTTTCCCAATTTCTGACATAGGGTCTGTAAAAGTGTGTAGGTTGATGAACATACCCTGTATGCATCCCTTGAGTTCTAGTCCACCCACACCCATTAGGATAGATTGGCTGTGTGGGGTAGTAGGACTGAACTCTAGGTGGATTGAATTTGTTGGGCTGACTTCTGAAAATATTTTGTCTTCCCTGCACCCTTGACCCTGCTGACCTATTCATAGGTTTTGGTTGGGTCCTTTTCTGTGATGATGGTGGTGAAGACTTTTTGGCATTGACATGGGGTTTGTTTACCTGAGCAGGCTGACCCCTAACCTTGGGTTGAGCACTAGAGCTAGGTTTGGAAGTCCCAATTCTACTAGGCTCACCTACTTTCTGTTTGCCCTTCTCCTCTGCATTTAGCCTTTTCAGATTCAAATTTGTCTTTACAGCATTATTAGAATTCATGTTGATCAGAGGTCCTTTCTCCTTTTGTGCAACAAAGGAAATAGTTTTCATTCCAAAGCTTTTAGTTGCACTAGAGTTGAATCCTAGGCCCTCTCTTCTGAAATTTACCTTTGACCCCAATAATGCATCTAAATTTTCAGATCCTTGGGTCATTTTCTCAATTGTTTTTAGCTTATCCTCATTATCTTTCTGAACTTCATCAATAGATTTTTTCAACTCATTATTCACATTGAGGACAGCTTCATATTTTTCAGAAACAATTTTTATCTCATTTTCATAATTCTGAATTTTCAGTTTCCATGCATCAATTTCATTGTCTAATCTCACATTTTCTTCCTTAGAAATTTTCAGTTCTTTATTGATTTCTTCAAATTCAGAACATGTGAGTTTCAGCTTACTGTTCTCAGTTTCTAAGCAGGCAATTTTATCAGACAATGAAGTATCATTTTGCATGATTTTAATTTTTCTTCGTAGATGCCTGTTTTCTTTTCTGACCTCATCTACTCTATCAGTAAGTTCATCATAAGCAACCATCCAATCAGTAATAGTAAAATTTTCATAGCGAGAGGATACCTCATCAGATTCTTCCTCTCTATCTTCTGAGCTGGTTGCCATGAGACAGATTGGCTTCTCAGCTTCAACTTCACTGTCCGAAGTGACGCTCAAAGATCCCTCGTCCTCATCACTCCAGGTACTCACCATAGCTTTCCCTTTTGTGTTCTTCTTCTTGGACTTGTCCTTGAGGTTCTGATTTGTCGGACATTCAGCTTTAAAGTGACCCGCCTTCCTGCATTGATAGCAAACATTAGTTTCAGCTTTCTTTACAGGGTTTGATTTATACCTTGTGTCTCGGCGGCCACTGTTGGGATTTCTTCGGCTGAATCTTCTTCCTTCCTTCTTGAGAAATCTCCGGAATTCCCTAGTAATCATGGCAATATCAGCATTTGCCACTTCTTCTTCAGACAAGCTCTCTTCAGTTGATGATCCGTTGGGGCTGGATCGACTGGATCTGCTAGCACCAGCCTTCAGAGCTATAGGCTTCCTCTTTCTGTCAGCCTCCTCTATCTTCGGCATATTCATCTCATAAGCCATTAGAGATCCGATCAGCTCATCTGCCTTAGTATTGTGCAGATCTCTTGACTCTTCCATAACTGTGGCCTTGGTGTGCCAAATTGGAGTCAAGGATCGCAAGATCTTCCTGACTACATCATACTCAGAATACTTTTTCCCGAAGCCTCTGAGACCATTTGTGATAATAGTCAGCCGAGCATACATTTCTTTGATCGTCTCATTAGGCTTCATCTTGAAAGCTTCGTATTCTGAAACCAGTAGATTAGTCTTAGTCTCTCTGACTTGTGAAGTCCCCTCATAGATGACTTCAAGTGCATCCCACATTTCCTTCGCTGAGGAGCAGGCAGATATTCGTGAGAACTCGGTGGGATGCAGAGAGCACTGGATTGCATTGATTGCACTCCAGTTGAGCGTGGACCTTCTAATTTCCTCCTTGGTCCATACATCTTCATTTGGGGACAGCTCGAAAGGTCCCTTGCTAACCACCTTCCAAATTTCATAATCTTTAGCCCTCAAGAATACCTGCATACGGTGCTTCCAGTATGCGTAGTTGGTTCCATCGAAGTACGGGGGCTTGGATGTGGAGTGTCCTTCAGCTATCATCCCTCTTCCGTCCATCTGTGCTTATCCTCTTCGGGCGGTAAGTCCCTGTAGAAGAGTCTAGCTCTGATACCAAGTGTTGAAGTTAGATGGAAGGCTCTATCACCACAGGATGTGGATCTAGAGGGGGGGTGAATAGATCAACTGGCTATTTAAAAATTAGGCCTAGAATCAAATGCGGAATTAGAGGAACACTAAACGAACACAGCCAATGCACCGAATGAAACACACAAGATCTGCTGAACAAGCAATCAAACACACGAGAGGCACAAAGACTTTTAGGTGGTTCGGTCAATCCGACCTACGTCCACCCCACATTCAACTCGAATGTGGATTACTGCTGATACACAGCTTCAATCTGCTGGGCACTACAGCTTGCCAACAACGGCTGGGGCTTACAGCTTATCCCGACCAGAGGAACACCCTCTGCAACAGCTGAGCTTCACAGCTTGCTCTGCTGGGCACTACAGCTTAGCCGACCAGAGGAACACCTCTGCAACCCGCTGCCTCACAGCTTGAAACCGCTGACTAACAGCTTGATAGAACAAGAGTTTTCAAAGAGAAAATAGCAAGACTGAAAACAAACAAAACACACAATCGAATGGAAGAAAACCAAAACGACTGTAGCTCAAAGTTGAGCAATATCAGCTCTGGTAACTGGACCAAGAGACTGATTCACAAGCTCTCATATAACTCTCTCAACTCATCTCTTCTCTCTTTCTTCTTCTCTCCTTTTCTTCTTCTCTGCTTTTCTTCCTCTCACAGTGGATCTCGGTGGCTGCTGCTTCAGACTGGATGTATAGACTTCGCCAACTTCGATCAGCCTTTACAGAAGATGAAGACTGCTATATATAACAGCAGCAGGTGGATAAGGGCGCGTGGCTTCCACAGTTCCCGCCCAAGTGAATTCGCCAGATTCGAGACAATTCCATCCACGTGTCAGCATCTGCACACCTCGTCCTCCTGGGATCACGAGCCATGTCAGCAATCTCAGTAGAGAATCCCTGTCAGACAGAGTATCGGATGATCAGATTAAATAACAACTCTGTATAGACTTATCAGAAGAACTGCGTTGTATAGACTTCATATAAGTGAAAGCTATGTACAGACTTGCTGTATGAAGCAACCGCTGTACAGACTTAGGTGATATGAAGACTGTCAATGTATAGACTAAGTGAAGATCAATGCAATGTACAGACTTCGCAAATGAAGATGCAATGTGTAGACTTCATGAATGAAGATGCAATGTGTAGACTTCAGTGAGACTCAATGAAGACAGACGATGTATAGACTTCAGAACTGATGCACGATGTACATACTTCATGAGACTCGAATGAAGACAAGCGATGTATAGACTTCACGACTGATGAATGCAATGTACAGACTTTGCAAGATGTGAAGGAGTTGAGTGTATAGACTTCACGATGTGAAGACTTGTCAACAAAGGACTGTACAGACTTGAGGTGAAGACCGATGTATAGACTTTCTAAAAGAACGCTGTATAGACTTGAAGCAATGGAAAACATCGACTGTATAGACTTTGAACTGCAGCGTAGGTAAAAGCATCGATGTATAGACTTCAAAGCTGAACGTAGGTAAATAACCCAATGTGCAGACTTTGAATCGCAACGAAGGAACAGATGCCAATGTCCAGACTTTGGCAACAGCGATGTACAGACTTGGCCAAACAGTCCAATGTATGGACTTGAGGCATGGAGGCCAAAGTACAGACTTTACCTCGTGCAAGCTACAGTGAATGAATGTATAGACTTCGAACACCTCTTGAGCTCTGCATAGACTTTGCAGTCAACAGGCGATGTGTAGACTTTGGAGTCTGAGACCAATGTACAGACTTTGTAAAACAGAAGCCTGTATAGACTTGGAAGATCAAGACGCTAAGGAAGACGGTCATTGTACAGACTTAGTAAACCATAAGCCTGTATAGACTTGGAAGATCAAGACGCTAAGGAAGACGGTCATTGTACAGACTTAGATCCCATTGACAAATGCATGCTACAGTCCAATGTGTGGACTTACATGAGACGCTCATTGAGACGCTCAATGTACAGACTTCGCCTGACACCGTCCAATGCACAGACTTTGCCTTAGACTCTAAATGAGACGGACAGTGTATAGACTTAGCCAATGCAATGAGTTGACGCAGTCCAATGTACAGACTTTCAAGCCTGAAGGCCAATGTGTGGACTTGCATGAGACGCTCATTGAGACGCTCAATGTACAGACTTCGCCTTAGACTCTAAATGAGATGGACAGTGTATAGACTATGCAATGCACTGTGGATGTATGGACTTTGCAGTCGACGGGCAATGTGTAGACTATGCACAACCAGATGAGTCGACTCATGAGAACAGGGGGTCGACCCATGACAATGTATACACTTTGCAATCGACAGGCAATGTACACACTTGCTAGGATGCTGCAATAGACACGGACAGTGTACAGACTTACGTTACTAAAGCAATGTATATACTTTGAGACTTTGAGTGTGTGTTCAGTGTGAAAACAAGATAAAATGCATATAACGCACAGACAATCTGATAAAAGTAATTTCATCAAAACATAAACAGTGTTGCCAATCAATCAAAACAATGTGTTGCCATATGAAGTAAAGTTACATGTCAACACCATCAACACAGAGGAGTCACAACAGCGAGGGGTATGTTGCTTTATGTGCCCCCGGGGGGAATGCATTTTGCCTCCGTTGCCCCGTGGCGGGGTATATTTCTTGGCTTCTTATGCCCCCCCCTTGAGGTGGGGTGAAGTCTTTGCTTCAAATGCCCCTAAATCGGGGTATAGTTTTGTCTCATATGCCCCTGGAGCAGGGGTGTATTTCTCTTCATGTGCCCCAGGGAATGGGGTGTATCTTTGTTGCTTGTTGTGCCCCCAGAGGGAGGTGCCTTTCTCTTCATGTGCGCCGGGCACCGGGTGTATCTTTGCTTTTTTTTTATATGCCCCCGAGGGGGATTCTTCTTCTTCTACCCCGACATGCTGGGGAATGTCTGCTTCTTGTGTCACCAAAGTGGGGTGGATTCTCGACGGCTCATGTGCCCCCGTTGGTGGGGTGTATGCTTCTTCTTCAGATTCCCCTAAGGCGGGGTGTATTCTTTGTTGCTTCATGTACCCCCGAGTCGGGGTGGATTCTCTTCATGTGCCCCCATGGCGGGGTGTACTCTCTTTATGTGTCCCCAGGAGTGAGGTGTGGTTTGCTTCCTGTGCACCCAAGCAGGGTGTATCGCTGCTTGTAATGTCCCCCGAGGCGGGGTATCCTTCTTCTTCAAATACCCCTAAGCCGGGGCGTATTCTTTATGGCTTCTATGCCCCCATAGCGGGGTGTGTTTCTTCTTCAAATACCCCTAAGATGGGGTGGACTCTTTTCTTCTTATACTCCCAAGGCATGATGTAGCTTCTTCAAATGCCCCTGAGCTGAGGCGTGTTCTTTACGGCTTCTATGCCCCCAAGCGGGGCATATTTCTTCTTCAAATACCCCTAGGGCGGGGTGTATTCTTGCTGCTTCTCATGCTCCTGAGGCGGGATATGACTTCTTCAAATGCCCTTAAGCCGGGGCGTATTCTTCATGACTTCTATGCCCCCTGGCGGGGTATGTTTCTTCTTCAAATGCCCCTAAGCCAGGGTGTGTTCTTATACTCTCTTTTTTTTTTTGCCCCTCAGGGCGAGGCGCATTCCTCTCCATATGCCCCTAGCATGGGGTGTGCTTTTGTTTCTTATGCCCCTAGGCCGGGGTACGTTCCTTCTTCATATACCCATAAGCCAGGGTGAGTTTCTCTTTTTGTGTGTCCTCAGGCCGGGGTGAATTCTTTTCTTCTTATGTCCCCATGGCGGGGTATGTTTCTTGCTTCAGGTGCCCCCATATCGGGGTGTATTTCCCCTTCTAATGCCCCTAAGCCGGGGTGCAGCTCTATTTCTTCTTACGTCCCCAGGTCGGGGCGGATTCTCCTTCAAATGCCTCGAAGCCGGGGTGTAGCTTTTGCTTTGTGTGCCCCTCAGTCGGGGCGGATTCTCTTCATGTGCCCCTGAGAATGGGGTGTATTTCTTTTTTGCCTCCTATGCCCCCGTAGCAGGGTATATATCTTCTTCTCATCCCCCATGGCGGGGTATGTGCATGCTCTCTTCGGGAGTGGTGGCCATGCTTGGCCTCATTGCTGTAAAGCATTCCCCACAGCGGACAACCATTCACCAAGCTACAATTGTGGCTCGCTGGGTCTTTTAACAACCACTCGGGGGCCGTTTTGTGTCGGATGGAGGCAGCAGGAAGGAGGAACGAGCGGGGTCATTGCACCGCGGACTCGGGACCTCCTAGAGTCGGGCGGGATGCCAGGTTTCTTCTTGCTCTTTCAGTCGGCGATGCTGGCCAACTTTTCTTCCTTTCTTCTTTATTTCTCTCCCTTTTTGTATGATTGACCAGGGTGAAGGTGCAGGAGAGCGCTCACCCCCTCAGGGAGGGGATGAGTGGTTCGCTCCACCGCATCAACCCCACAATGGTAATCTTAATTCAGCACGGGTCTCGACGGGCGTGGCCGTGCAGCCCTCTCTCGCCGACTCTTTCTCTTCTTTTTTTTTGCTTCTTTCTTTTCTCTTTTTCTTCTTTTCTTCTCTTCTTCTTTTCTCCTTTTCTTCTCTTCTTCTTTTCTTCTTTTCTTCCCTTTCTTCTTGAGGAAAAGGGGAGGGTTTGATTTCCCCTCCCTTCTCTTCTCTTTCTCTTCTCTTCTCTTCCCCTTTTTATAACAGCCCCCATGATTCCTGGAAGCCGCATATGCTTCGAAGCAGCGTCCTCGAGGCCACGAAGGCAGCTGCACCGAGTCTGGCTTCTCTTTTTTTTTATAGGACTGGCGGAGACAGCACCTGTAATTCATCAAAGCAGGTAAATATCGTTTATTAGGGGGCTATGAGGCCCTGAATCCCGGCGAAGAGATGAAGGGTGGTTTAGTCCCACCGGGCGTGCCAGACTTGTGGACGCACTAAAATTCGCTTGTTCAGGTGGTTCGTCTATTAAGTGCGTGGGCGTGCCAGTCACCGAAGTGACAATTTATTCGGGCCCCGAAGAGCCCATGGTGCGCTCGATCTGACTTCGTTAGACGATTGTGTAGTTCGTGTCGGGACCAACACCCGTCGCGCCATAAAGGTCACGGCGTCATTTACATCCCCCATACGAGGGAACACCCATGATTAATCGCCGAGATTCAGGGCCTCATGGCCAAGAAATTAATTGCACGAAAGGTCTATTAGGAAGTATCGAAACCCCCGTATGAGGGTAAGAAGAAAACATTCGCGATCATGTCGGTCGTGTACTGACCATTTAATGTTCGGACGAATGTCTGGCTCGAGAAAATCGCGATTGTCGCGGGAAAACCGGAACGCATGTAAGCCGAGGTACGGCAAATTTATTGTTCGGAAGAGCGGAAAACGTTCAGCTGAGCCTCGGTTGGAGTAGTCAAAAACCATTAAATCTGTTGGCCCGGTGCAAGAGCAAGCTGCGACCATACTGCGGTGGGCCCCCCACGGTCGAAACAAGACTTGCATGAGCGTCATTAATATTTCCGGTGCCAAGGGGCAACGAGGGAATATCCCTTGAATCGACTGAAAGGCCCTGTGTCTAGGGAAGCGGACGTTCGAAACGTGTCGGTCATTCGGGAGACTGTTTAATATTCAGACGGGTGTCCGGCTTGAGAGTATCATAATCGTCGCAGGAGGACCTGGAACATATGTATGCCGTGATACGGTAAATACATTATTCCGAGACACTGAAAACATTCGGTTAAATCTCGATTAGTGTAGCAGGAAACTAGCGAATTTATTGGCCCGGTGCGAGATCGAGTCGGGACCATATCGGGGGCGCCTCCCGGGGTCCAAACGGGGCTTGCGTGGGCATCATTAATGTTCCCGGTGCCGGAGGGCAACGGGGAAGAGTCCCGGGACTAGATTCCAAAACCCAAAACATGTTCGAAGGAAGCGAGCTATAGGCCAAGGGCGTGGGTCAGACAATGATCATAATCAGGATGGACCCGAGGTCCAAGCACAGCCCACAAAGGCCTTATTGATATTCCCGTATATAGGGTCCAGGGATGACAGGAGCCATCTCGTTCTATTCAGATTTCTGTCAGTCACTTGCGGACCACTTGATATTCGGACAAGGGTCCATATTGAAGGTGCGACGTGGATAGGAACAACCCCGTACAAGTGTATGCCGAGTTTACGGCAATTTCAATAAAAGGGCGGGAACGAATCCCGATAGGGTGAATCCGATTTGACGAGCTATCGGCCCAGAGCAATGCTGGGTCATGACCACGTCGAGGTAGGAGCCGTCGGCCATGTTGGTTGCTCACGGGTCTTTTCATGTTCAGACACAGGTCCATGATAGAAACGCGACAAAAACCGAGGCGAACTCGTTCAAATGTTTGCCGAACGTGCGGCAATTTTAGTAGTGGCTCGGAGGGGACCCGGCCTGAGGAACGAGTCCGGTCTGATTGGAATGTTGGCCCAAGACTAGGTCGGGGCTTGGCCATGTCGGGATAATTCCCAAGACTCAGGCCCAACCTGGAAGGGCGGCATTGTTGTTCCTTCAGCATCGGGTCACGGGAGAGACGGGGCTGCAACATAGATTTTACCATTTTCTTTATCTGGGCTTTAAATTATGTGCATATATATTTTATTGCTTATTTCCCTTTTATGTATTTATTCTGGATGATTTCTCCATTTTGTTTATTATTATCACTATTATATTTTCCCTTTCCTTTTTTACTATTATTATTATTATTTCACATTTTTTTATTTATTTCTCATATATATATATTCAGGTTTATTTATTTATCATAATTTTTATTAATTTATTATCATTATTATCATTATCATTATCATGACATATTTATATATGTTTATATATATTTATTTTGGAAGGAAAAGTGGGCCGTTGGGGGCAGAAAGGGTGTACCGGCGAAGGCTGGGAGAGCGTACCGGAGAGGGGCTGGGAGAGTGTACCGAGTAGGTTGGAGGGTGCCGGAGAAGCGCCAAGAGAGTATGCCGGGGAGGGAGTTGGCGGGCGTGCCGGGCTAACTCGAAGTTTGTACATCGTCTGCTAGCACACGCGCAGAGTCTGTACATCGTCCATTTACTGCAACTCAAAGTCTGTACACTGGCTACTAGCACACACGAAGTCTGTACGTCCCTCAGCCAAAAGTCTATACATTGGCTGGTTGCTGCGCGAAGTCTGTACATCGTCTGGTTGCTGCATACAAAGTCTGTACATCCTTCAGCTCAAAGTCTGCACATTGCAGCTCAAAGTCTATACATTGGCCAACTCAAAGTCTGTACGTTGGCCAGCTCAAAGTCTATACACTGGCCAACCCAAAGTCTATACATTGTGCATTGGCAGCAGCTCAAAGTCTATACATTGTCCATTGGCTGCAATTCAAAGTCTATACATTGGCCAGCTCAACGTCTGAACGTTGGCCAGCTTAAAGTCTATACATTGCAGCTCAAAGTCTGTACATTGCACCTCAAAGTCTATACATTGTCCATTGGCTGCAGTTCAAAGTCTATACATTGGCCAACCCAAAGTCTGTACGTTGGCCAGCTCAAAGTCTATACATTGCAGCTCAAAGTCTGTACGTTGCCCATTGGCTGCAGTTCGAAGTCTGTACATTGCAGCTCAAAGTCTGTACATCAGCCAACCCAAAGTCTACACATTGGCCATTGGCCGGAGTTCAAAGTCTATACATTGGCCAGCCCAAAGTATGTACATTGGCCAACATAAAGTCTATACATTACATCTCAAAGTCTGTACATTCCAGCTCAAAGCCTGTACATTGCAGCTCAAAGTCTGTACATTAGCCATTGGCTGGAGTTCAAAGTCTATACATTGGCCAGTCCAAAGTCTGTACATTGGCCAACCCAAAGTCTATACATTGTTCAAAGTCTGTACCTTACAACTCAAAGTCTGTACATTGCAGCTCAAAGTCTGTACATTAGCCATTGGCTGGAGTTCAAAGTATATACATTGGCCAGCTCGAAGTCTGTACGTTGGCCAACTCGAAGGCTATACATTGCAGCTCAAAGTCTGTACATTGCAGCTCAGAGTCTGTACATTGGCCATTGGCTGCAGCTCAAAGTCTATACATTGGCCAACTCAAAGTCTGTACGTTGGCCAGCTCGAAGTCTACACATTGCAGCTCAAAGTCTGTACATTACTTGTTGCTGCGTTCGTGCCTCAACCTGCCAAGTCTGTACATTGGTTTCTATTTCTGGGAGACGGTGGAAGAAGAGGTAAGACAGGGAGATAGATGAGGGAGAGACAGAGGGTGTACCGGTGGGGGGAGAGAGTATGATGGTGAGGGAGAGAGTGTATCGGTGAGGGGGGGAATGGAGTGTGCCGGTGAGAGGGAGAGTAAGAAAGAGAGTGGGACGGTGAGGAGGTGTGTACCGGTGAGGGAGAGACGGTGGGAGTGTACCGGCGAAGGAGGATGGGAGTGTACCGGTGAGGGGAAGGTTGAAACGGAGGAGGAGTGTGCCGGTGAGGAGCCAAGAAGGTGTGCCGTTGAAGGGCTAACAGGGTGCACCGGTGAAGGCTGGAACAGACGTACCGATGAAGGCCCACTCCCATGCTACTTGCTTTAAGGCTTTTCTTTTCTTCTTTTCTTTGGGTTTTGAGTAGTTTTATACAAGTCTTTCCTCCTTTTCCTCACAGCCTATTCTTTATAATATTTTGTTGTTCCAATTGTTGGTTGCTTCCTTTTATCATTTTAATATGTTATCGTTTCTAGCGAAAAATTCGGCAGTATCTCCCCTTGACCCGAGCGTAAGGGAGATAAAGGGAACGCGCCCACAGGGAGTGGCGGAACCCGTCAACTGCAGGTGGGCGCCCAAAGGCGACAGCACCTTTAATGAAACTTCAAAAAACTTCGGAGAAAACAACGAGCGGGAGACCTCTAAGACTGGATAGGGTGGACTGGGGGTTAGCCAAGGCGTACCGGCCAAGGACGAGCACAGGGTGCTTGAGGGGTGTACCGGACTAGGGAGAGGCCAGGCGTACCGCTGAAGCACCAAGGGGAGGTGTACCGCTGGAGGGCTACTATGGGTGTGCCGGCCAAGGTGCCGGAAGGGTGTGTCGCTTGGGGAAAGTGCAGGTGTGCCGCTGAAGGCGCAGAAGGGTGTGCCGGCCAAGGAGCCAGAAGGTGTACCGCTGGACGGGGGTGCAGGCGCACCGGGCAAGGCCCCCAAAAGGGGCTGGCGTGCTAATGGGGCAGGGGCATTGGGCTGATCAAGCCCACGAGGAAAAGATTTTTGGGAGGTGGCTCAAAGGGCAGGCAAGGGACTTGCAGGTGGGCTTCTACCAGAAGATCACAACGCGGAGGGATTGTGCACTGGAAAGGCTCACGACCTCATACCACCCGAGGTGGTGCGGTGTCTGGAGGAAACTGTTGGTAGGAGGAGTTAAGGAAAACACCGGGAAGCGAAGGGAAAAATGATCAAACGCACTACGGCCCAAAACAATGAGACAAAGAGAAAACCCACTGAGGGGGGGAGATCTTCATTCATGGGAAATAAAGGGCCGTAGCCACCCGTATACATCACAAAACATGCCCGAGCTAAGGCTATAGGCAAGAAAGAAAACCTAAGAACAAAGGAATAGAGAGGGGGAAAATAGAGAAACAAAAGAGGAGGAGGTGTTGGGGATCGAAGCAGGGACGATCGTCCACTGCTCTTTCCCCCACCTTCCCCTACTACATCAAGCCCTCTCTCTCTCTCTTACTCTCTTCTCGTTGCCTGGTGGCTGTCGGAAGACTCCACGCCGGAGCCCTCTCCCTTTTCTTCTCTCTTCTTCTTCTTCTCGTATGCAACCCCCTCTATTCGTCTCTGCCTCTGGGTCTCTTCTCCGTCTGTCCTCCTTTTTTTTTCTTCTCCGGAATGGGAGGGGTTTTATACCCCCAGCAGCGGGAGCCCTCGAGCACGGCCGTCGAGGGCGGGAAGTGGCTGGTGATGATGGGGTTTGACTTCCCCTGTCCTGGCTGTCAGGGGAGTAGCCTGTGTGGCCCAACCGTTGGTTGACACCTCGGACAGCTCACTACGCGCCAAGGATACGTAGGGCATGGGCTTCACGTCGTTCGGCCGTTGAAACGCCTTCGCGCTGTGCCGCTGGCGGGCTCAATAAGTGTGCCGCAGGAGGGCCAAAAAGGCGTGCCGCTGAAGCCCCAAATGAGCGTGCCGCTGAAGCCCCAAATGGGCGTGCCGCTGAAGGCCAGAAATAGTGTGCCGTTGAAGGCTTAAAATAGTGTGCCGTTGAAGGCCTGAAATAGTGTGCCGTTGAAGGCCTGAAATAGTGTGACGTTGAAGGCGTGAAATAGTGTGCCGTTGAAGGCTTGAAATAGTGCGCCGTTGAAGGCTTGCAGGGTGTGCCGTTGAAAGGGCACAAGGGCGTGCCGCTGAAGGCCCAGGGGTGTCCCGCTGGAGGGCCAAAAGGCTATGCCGCTGAAGGGCTAAAATGGGCAGTTCTGAGCCCGTTGTGAGGACAAGTTGTGGCCCATTTAATTTTTTTTGAGGCCCATGGATTGTGGGGGCTCTTGGTGGTTGATTTCTCTTCACTGTCGTGACTCCGGAGACGGCTTCATGGCAATGTGCATATTTGGGGAGTCCGGATGACCAGTCCCTCCGGGGCTTCTTCACTCGGTGCCGTTGTTAATGCTGGGCTGAGCTGGATATCTGTGCGTGCAATTTTTGGTGTCCACAGGGCTCCATGCGGCACCACTCATTGCTGGATTGCCCGCCCATCGAAGAGGAGTACCTCGCTCTCTGCATTGTCATGATGGCCCGCAGTGGGGGAAACTACCACCCCCACCAGTCCTCCTCACCGGCCCAGCCCATGCCCAAGCTCTCCTACAATTGCTCTGTCTGTGGCAAGCCTTTCCCTTCCTACCAGGCCCTAGGTGGCCAGAAGGCCAGCCATAGCAAGCTTGTCCCTGGCCCCAATGTTGACACTGCCTCCACCGCTTCCCCCTTGTCATCGGTCACCACCACTTCAGCCTCGACGACGTCCGCAGTGGAAGAGGGTGGTAGGAACCAGGCGAGTCCACTGGTGCTCCATCTGCCTCTGGTGCTTCCCGTCGGGGGAAGGCCCTGGGTGGGCACAAGCTGCTGCACTATGACGGGGGCACCACAGCCAGCGCCGGCCGCCCTGCCGACAAGCCATTTTTTTATTTTTTTTTGTTTCAACCTTCTTTCTTTTTTTGCGTTTTGACCCTTTTTTTGTTTAACCCCTTTACATGTATATATACACATCTCCTCTTCCTTCTTACCTTTTAAATATCTTTTTTTCTTTTTTTACCATGTCTTAAATAAATTTAATAAGACTAAACATTTAGACATAAACAAATTTTTTTTAACAATCAAATAAAACACTAAACTACAAATACGTAGGGCATTACACCGATGCTGGAAACCACCACCCCCACCGGTCCTCCTCCCTGCCCTGGCCCATGCCCAAGCTCTCCTACAAGTGCTCCATCTGTGGCAAGGCCTTCCCTTCCTACGAGGCCCTTAGCGACCACAAGGCCAGCCACCGCAAGCTCGTCCTGGGCCCCGACGTTGATGCTGCCTCCGTCGCTGCCCCCTCATCCTCGGTCACCCCCACCTCAGCCTCGTCGGCATCCGCAGTGGAGGAAGACGGTCGATGCTCCATCTACCTTTGATGCTTCTTGTCACGATAGGCCTGGGTGGGCACAAGCGACTGCACTAAGATGGGGGTGCTGCAACTAGTGCTAGCATTGGCAGGACCACCGTGTCCTCCTTCGAGGGGACGAGCTCGACCCTCTAGGACTTCGACCTGAACTTGCCGACCCAATCGGAGTTCCATGCCAACCCCACAAATAAGGTGCGTGGCAGGGAGGAGAACGAGGTCCAGAGCCCCCTCGCCTTCAAGAATCCTTGCCAACTGATCCCCGCAGGAAATAGGAGGAGGAGAGAGAGGACACGAGGAGGAGGAGGGAGAGGGGAGGGGTTCCCTCCCCGAGCATGCACAAGAAAAAGGGAGGACACGAGGTCATGCGAGTTTGTCTCTAAAAAAAAATATGACAAGACCTATTTTTATTTGGAAAGAAGTTATAACGAGATCAGATTCTATTTTAAAAATTCTGGGAGATCTTACCAAATATGTTTAAGTGAATTATTTATTCTTAATTTTTATTTTGAGAGAAAAAGTAAAAAAATGTAACCAAATACCCTGTAACTTTTGAATTGGGGGAGAATCCTTTTTAATATTAACGTTCTTTACCCCCACAACCAGCCTTTCAATCAATGGAAGTTGATTTGAAAAACTCTCCTAGTGCAAAGTCAAACGTGACATCAGAATCTTTTTCTCTAATGGAAGGTACATTTGGGCCCCTTTGATAGGTGAAATAAGATTACTTTTTTCCCAACATAGTAGGAAGAGAATGATTTGCCAATATAAGATATCAGAATGTTAACCTAAGTTTTATTAGAATAATTGATTCCAATAAAAAAATCAAAGCCAGCTATCCGACCTCAATTAAATTAACCTCGATAATTTTTCAAAGCAAAGAAAGTGAAAAAAATCAAGGATATTCTACCTAAATCAGTCTTAATTGACCATAGTTTTCGTACTTTGTTCTAAAAAAAGGAAGAATGACTTCATAGAATGGGTGCACGAGAGTGACGACCTTTGAGCAATTTATCGAGAGAAATGTTTATTACTCGGATAGTCAGGTAGTAATATTTTGTTGGAATCACCGTGTGGAATCGTATTGATCCATGTAGAGTGATAAGTTTGTCAGATTTTGCATATTTTTGAGACGACGTCGTACTGCCATCATGATGTTAAATAGGATTTCAAAAAGAAAAAAATATTTCCCACCATACTATTTGTCACTCTTATTAAACTATTTGTCACCCTTATTATGTTATTTGTCATCCTTAATTATTGAAGACTGCTCATGAACATGATTGTCCCCCTTAGTTGGCTATTTATTGTTGTGCCCCTTAGGCACAAGCATATGCTATTTTGTTTTGATGATAGCAACACAGTGAGAGTATCACAGTGAGCCAGTCATTGTGTTTAGCATACATTGCATTTGTTCATTTGTTCACTACTATATGCATTTGTTCATTTGTATGCATCACTCCTTTGGCAAGTCTATACATGGTGCATTCATGCATATAAAGTCTATACACTCCATTGCATTGCAGCATGCACACACACAAGTCTACACATCATGCATTCAGGCTTAAGTGTTAAGAACACGAAGTCTGTACATCGGTTGCCTTCATGCCTAGAAAGTCTGTACATCGTGTGTTGCTGAATGTCTGCACACTGTCTCACTTAGCGTCTCATGCTAAGTCTATACATCCGTTTGCACAACACATAAAGTCTATACATTCCTCATTGCCTTGCTTCATGCACTAAGTCTGTACATCGGTAAGTCTGTACATCGGACCAAGTCTTTGTGTATTAGCGTACATCGGCAAGTCTGTACATCAGACCAAGCCTTTGTGCATTAGCGTGCATCCAGCAAGTCTGTACATTGAGCGTCTCATGTTGCGTCTCATGCAAAGTCTGTACATCGGGCGTCTCATGCAAAGTCTGTACATCGGGCAAGTCAGTGCACTCAAACACTTGCTCGATGCATTACATTCTGAGCGTCTCATGTTGCGTCTCATGCAAAGTCTGTACATCGGTTAAGTCTATACATTCCTTAGCTCAGTTCGCAGCTGAGTCTGAAGTCTGTACAGCCTATGTTCTTCATGCATACATATAGTCAATGCATCATCTTGTGCATGCATCATACAAAGTCTGTACAGCCTGTGTTCGCAACACAAAGTCTGTACATCGTTCTGCTTGCACAAACGCCAAGTCTATACATTGGCTTTGCTTGCACGAGCTGAAGTCTATACATTGTCCACTTGCAGTATTAGCACAAGTCTATACAACCTGTGTGCTTCATTCTCAAAGTCTGTACATTGCTTCATGCATTGCACGAAGTCTGCACATTGCTGCATTCTAAGTCTGCACATTGTTTATACATTGAACGCAGAGTCTACACATTCGTTTGGCATGCCTGAGCATTTATCGTCAATGTAGATACTTCACCATATGCATACTGCAGCATGTGCTATCAAGTCTATACACTCATAAGCTTAGTTAATGCATTCTGTGCTTCACGCATACACTAAGTCTGTACAACGTTCACACACTTAGTTTGTGCATTGTGCTCTCATGTTTTAACACTAGGCATTACAATGTCTATACATTGTTGTCGCATTGCAAAGTCTATACATTGCAAAGTCTACACAATGCATTACACCCTACAAAGTCTGTACAGGGTTTTAGACTTAAACTGATAACTCTATCCTCTGTCTGACAGGTACTCTTCGTAAAGCTTAATGAAGGCACGTGATCCAAGGATGGACGAGGTGCCCAGATTGTGACACGTGTACAGCAGCAAGCCTGGATGCTGCCACGTGACCAAAATGATTGGGCGGGAAATGTGGAAGCCACACGCCCTCCTATTGCTGCTGGTATAAAAGGAACATGTCTTCTATCTGGATGAAAAGTGAAGATCGAAGCAGAAGAGCAGAGAGTGAACTTCAGCCTGCACGATCCACAGAGAAGAAAAGCAGAGAGCCACCGAGAGCAGAGAAGAAAAAGAGAGAGAAGAGAAGTTTGAGAGAGAAGAGTTGAGAGAGATTTGTTCCTCAGATCTTTGGCTCAAAACTAGATCTGAGTTTGCTCACTTGTTTGAGCTTTATTCCCTGCAGGGATACATTTTGTTTTTCATTTTGTTTCTGTTTTATTTTTGAAACTCTTGTGTTCAAGCTGTGTGCCAGCACTTGCAGTGGAGGATTCCACTAGACGGGTCAAGCTGTAGTCTCCAGCGGTTGCAGAGGTGTATCCTCTGGACATGTTAAGCTGTAATTCCTCAGCGGGCGAGACTTGGTCTCGGACAGCAAGCTGTGAAGCTCAGCGGTCTGTAGGTAAGCTGTGATGCCCATCGGTTCAAGCTGTGAGTCAGCAGTAATTTACACTCGGATTGAGTGTGGGGTGGACGTAGGTCTGGAGGACCGAACCATCTAAAAATATCTTGTCTACTGTGTGATTGTTTTGTGGTTTGCATCGCTTCCTTATTTCTGTTCTTTGCGCAGTAGATGTTTGCTTAGGACGGTTCTTCAGCTGCTCTGGTTGGTCTTTGATTTGTGTGCTCCATCTGTTTAGTAGAAGTTCTTACATTCCGCATTTGATTCTGCTGCATTCGTTTTTATCGGGTGACTGATCTATTCACCCCCCTCTAGATCACCTTTAGCGTCCCAACAATTGGTATCAGAGCCTAACTCTTTGTTCAGGACTAACATCCTAAAGAGGAACGGCCATGGATGCTAGAGGGTAAATAGCAGAGGGACAGTCCACTACAAAGCCACCATTCTTCGGCGGATCCAACTACCCATATTGGAAGAACCAGATGCAGGTCTTCCTCAGAGCCAAAGATTACGAGATCTGGAAGATTATAAGCAAAGGTCCCTATGAGCTACATGAGAATGAGGAAGTGTGGACTAAAGAAGAAATTCGGAAATCTACTCTGAACTGGAGCGCCATCAATGCCATTTAGTGTGCACTCCATCCCACTGAATTTGATAGAGTGTCATCCTGCAAGACGGCAAAGGAGATGTGGGATACCCTTGAAGTCATTTATGAGGGAACGTCTCAAGTGAGAGAGACGCGGGCAAATATGCTAGTGTCAAAGTATGAAGCATTTCAGATGAAGCCCGGTGAGACAGTGACCGAAATGTATGCTCGTCTGACCATTATAACAAATGGTCTAAGAAATATGGGAAAAAGCTATACCGATCATGAAGTTGTGAGGAAGATCCTTCGATCGCTGACTCCGATGTGGCATACCAAAGCAACTGTGATTGAGGAGTCAAGAGATTTACAAAAGATGAAACCTAATGAGCTGATAGGCTCTTTGATGGCGTACGAGATGAATCTTCTACAAGCTGAAGAGCTCGAATACATGAAGCCTATTGCTTTGAAGGCCAAGGATAGTTGTTCAAAACAGTCCAGCTGCACTGGATCATCCAGTGATCGGAGTCCATCTGGATCGGATCTTGAAAAGGATGAAATAGCTATGATCACAAAAGAGTTCATAAGATTTCTTAGAAGAGAAGGGAAGAATGTCTACAGAAGACATCACAGCAGGAAGCAAAACAGGTATAAATTTAACCATGCTGAAAAATCTGATGCTAATGCTTGTTATCATTGCAGGAAGACTGGCCATATGAAGGCTGATTGTCGAGAGTTACAGAAAATGAAAGGAAGACCATGGAAGAAAGCGCCAAAGGGAAAGGCCATGGTCAGTACATGAAGTGATGAGGAAGAAGGCACGCTGAGCACTTCCTCAGATAGTGAGAAACAAGAAAAGGACATCTGCTTGATGGCCAGGAATGGAGAAGAAGAAGAAGAGTGATGAGGTATCATCCCCTTTCGAACATTATACTATTTCTGATTGGGAAGATGCTTATGGAGAACTGTTAGATAAAGTGAATGATATTAGGAAGGAAAACAGACACTTGAAGGAGAAAATAAATTCTCTGGTTAATGATAAAACACTTTCTGATAAAGTTGCATGTTTACAATCAGAGAATGACAGATTGAAAAGTGCATGTTCTGATTTTGATGAATTAAAGCATGTTTTGATTGATTGTAGGAAAGAAAATGAATTGCTGAAAAATGTTATTGATGAGTTGAAATTGACAATTCAGAAATTTGAAAATGAAATAAAGATTTCAACTGAAAAATATGCAGCTATCTTGTCAGTGAATGCTGAATTGAAGAAAACTATTGAAAATCTGGAAAATGAAAATTCTGACAAAAAGAAAATCATTGAAAGCATGACCTAAGGAACAGAAAATCTTAATGCCTTGCTAGGGTCAAAAGTCAACTTCAGAAAGGAGGGTCTCGATTTTAATCCCTCAGCTAAAAAGAGCTTTGAATTGAAAACCATTTCATTCGTGGGAGAAAAGAATAAATGACCACTCATAAAAATGGTCAGTGAAAAATCTGCTTTCAAAAATGAAAAATCAAAATTATCCAGTGCTAAGGACAAGGGAAAGCAGAAAATTGTAGAGTCTAGTGCTGCATGCTCTTCTTCCAAGGGTAAGTCCAAGGTTAGGGATCAGCCAGCTAGCACATCAAAATCCCAGTCCAAGGTTGCTAAGTCTCCACCACCATCAACTGCTCAGAAAAAGATCCAATATAAGTCAGTGCAGAAACCTAGAGGGTCAAAGGTGGCAGGGAGACCAAGTGTCACTAGGAACCAGTTTGCTCATCCTTATTTCCCTCGAACCCAAGTCTATCATCACATTCACTCACAACCACTTAATAGGTTTGGGTAGAATCCTGTGTACATGAGGTCTAGGTATCAGAATTTCCCCACTCAACCCTATAGATCTCAGCTAGCTAGGAGATGGGATGGTCACTTTAGGACATGGAGTCCTAGTCAACAGGTGTTCTATGGTCAGCCTAGGACCAATTTGGGCCACAACTTCCAGTACACTCATTGGCCAAGGCACTGGCAGAAAAACAACAATGAAAATGAATGCCAGGACTACACAAAAACCATCACAGCACCAAAAAAAGAAAGCTAAACCTATTGGTGCTGAGAAAAAGAAAAATAACAAAAAGAATTCTCAAGCTGTAGAATCCACCAAACCATCCACCTTCACACAAATGTGGATCCCTAAACAGCTTTTGTCATGTTTTCACTCTCACATGTCTGTTTCTGTCTTGGGGCCCAAATTATCTTGGGTTCCAAAATCTGCTCCCTAAGTGCGTTTGCAGGTATGCCTGGTAGCCGGGAACAAAATGCTGAAACAGGAATAGCTACTCCAGGCATATGACAAGAGGCAGGGCCAAAAATTCTAAAAGCTGAAAGAGATTGGAGGCCTTGTCAACATGCTAATGCAACACCAAGGGTAAAAATAAATCAGTCAGGTAAAGCAGGTAAGTGATTTACCTTCATGAAATAAATTCTCTAAAAAAGGATAAAATGTTCATGACTTGGGTGCATAAACTTGAATTGATTGCATACCTGCTATATGTATCATTGTTGCATAGTCTGCACAAATTTGATGCTCTTCGCTTGCCATTTATTGCACTGAGTTTGAATGGTTCATTTAGTGCATATAGTCGATGCATGTGTCTAATGTCTGCATATATCATTTGCATGACTATCAAGGAAGTCGTTCAATGCATATAGGACTGCTCTATACTGCATATCATCAAATTTGAAAAATCTGAAAAGAAATGATTCATTGCATAGCATATTGTTGCATCATGGTGTCAGGGGGAGCTGAGAGTTCAGTTCAATACTTTGAATCCTTTTCACTTCTCATTGTCCCCACTCAATTCATTCATATTCTTTGACATCAGATGCTCTTGGATCTTAATGCCTATTGCTATCATTTCCCTATCACTTTCACTGAACAACAGTATTGCTTCTGGTTTAGTGGTATCATTGAGCTGTGGTTATTACAATTGTTCATTTATAAGAATCACACTTTCAAATTGAAAGGAACTAAAGGTTTAACTTTTATAAATTGAAGAGTTAAGTGTCTGCACTTCAGAACTTGAGATAAAAGAAAACGTTTATAGCTCTTAATCTCTGTCTCATGGTTAGAATAGAAAAAAAAAATTTAATGTCGAAACATGTTAAACTGAAAATATCTAGAAAAGGTGAATAAGAGTGTGTATTTTTTTAAACAATCACTCTAAAAGAAATCAGGGCAGTAGTAAATAAGAACATTAATGTAAAGAGCTGAACACAGTGACAGAGCAATGACTGAATTGCACTGAGAAACTGTGATCTCCCTCCAAACAAGCAGGAGAATTCATAAGTCATGAAGTGCTTCAGACTACCTCTGTTCATAGGGTCAAATCTATAGGGGGAGCTTTCACCAAGTAACTGGGGGTACTGGCCTCTGATCAAGGTGTGCCCTTAATGTCAAAGGTGAAAATTGTTCCTTGTAGTTCTTGATCTGAAATAGATCTAGTAGTTTATGCCTAGTAACTGGGGGTACCTGCCTCTGATCAAGGTGTACACCTAATGTCAACAGCATAAATGCCACTGGTCTATTCACTTAGCTCAGTTTCTGAAAAATTAAAAAGTAAAAACAAACTGCTGTAACCCTTTGAAATCAAAAGTCATTGAGTGAAAATTATTTTTTCTCAATACATATTCAAGTTACCTTCTTGAACTTCCATGTTTAATCACAAAGGGTATTGTTTCTAACTTTTCTATTAAAACCATGTGCCTTAGATTCATTGCTATAAACGGAGTCTATAACTCTTTTTCAGTGGTCAGCTGCTTTACTCTATCTTTATCACTGTTAAACCTGAATTTTTTTTCAAAACTGTATATTGCTGATTCTTATGCTTTAACAGTTGTTTATAATCATGCTCACCTTCTGAACCAATGCTTCAGATGTTGTGTAGTGACCCCTTCTTTATTCATGTTCCTTCCCTCCTACCTTCTCTACCTTTTGATTATCTATTTCATCCATCCATATTCCTTCTCAAAGGGGGAGAAATAATTCAGGGGGAGTTATTCATTCAGGGGGAGTTTGAGCTGTTCTAAGGGAAATCTGTAATGTATTCTGCATGTTGCACTCATGTGTTTCCTTCTTTTTGATTATGTCAAAGGGGGAGAAAATTTGGTTGGTGACTCACTGTCACTTTGTTGCCATCATCAAAAAGGGGGAGAATGTTGTGCCCCTTAGGCACAAGCATATGCTATTTTGTTTTGATGATAGCAACACAGTGAGAGCATCACAGTGAGCCAGTCATTGTGTTTAGGATACATTGCATTTGTTCATTTGTTCACTACTATATGCATTTGTTCATTTGTATGCATCACTCCTTTGGCAAGTCTATACATGGTGCATTCATGCATATAAAGTCTATACACTCCATTGCATTGCAGCATGCACACACACAAGTCTACACATCATGCATTCAGGCTTAAGTGTTAAGCACACGAAGTCTGTACAGCGGTTGCCTTCATGCCTAGAAAATCTGTACATCGTGTGTTGCTGAATGTCTGCACACTGTCTCACTTAGCATCTCATGCTAAGTCTATACATCCGTTTGCACAACACATAAAGTCTATACATTCCTCATTGCCTTGCTTCATGCACTAAGTCTGTACATCGGCAAGTCTGTACATCGGACCAAGCCTTTGTGCATTAGCGTACATCGACAAGTCTGTACATCGGACCAAGCCTTTGTGCATTAGCGTGCATCCAGCAAGTCTGTACATTGAGCGTCTCATGTTGCGTCTCATGCAAAGTCTGTACATCGGGCGTCTCATGCAAAGTCTGTACATCGGGCAAGTCGGTGCACTCAAACACTTGCTCGATGCATTGCATTCTGAGCGTCTCATGTTGCGTATCATGCAAAGTCTGTACATCGGTTAAGTCTATACATTCCTTAGCTCAGTTCGCAGCTGAGTCTGAAGTCTGTACAGCCTATGTTCTTCATGCATACATATAGTCAATGCATCGTCTTGTGCATGCATCATTCAAAGTCTGTACAGCCTGTGTTCGCAACACAAAGTCTGTACATCGTTCTGCTTGCACAAACGCCAAGTCTATACATTGGCTTTGCTTGCACGAGCTGAAGTCTATACATTGTCCACTTGCAGCATTAGCACAAGTCTGTACAACTTGTGTGCTTCATTCTCAAAGTCTGTACATTGCTTCATGCATTGAACGAAGTCTGCACATTGCTGCATTCTAAGTCTGCACATTGTTTATACATTGAACGCAGAGTCTACACATTCGTTTGGCATGCCTGAGCATTTATCGTCAATGTAGATACTTCACCATATGCATACTGCAGCATGTGCTATCAAGTCTATACACTCATAAGCTTAGTTAATGCATTATGTGCTTCACGCATACACTAAGTCTGTACAACGTCACACACTTAGTTTGTGCATTGTGCTCTCATGTTTTAACACTAGGCATTACAATGTCTATACATTGCTGTCGCATTGCAAAGTCTATACATTGCAAAGTCTACACAATGCATTACACCCTACAAAGTCTGTACAGGATTTTAGACTTAAACTGATAACTCTATCCTCTGTCTGACATGTACTCTTCGTAAAGCTTAATGAAGGCACGTGATCCAAGGATGGACGAGGTGCCCAGATTGTGACACGTGTACAGCAGCAAGCCTGGATGACGCCACGTGACCAAAATGATTGGGAGGGAAATGTGGAAGCCACACGCCCTCCTATTGCTGCTGGTATAAAAGGAACATTTCGTCTATCTGGATGAAAAGTGAAGATCGAAGCAGAAGAGTAGAGAGTGAACTTCAGCCTGCACGATCCACAGAGAAGAAAAGCAGAGAGCCACCGAGAGCAGAGAAGAAAAAGAGAGAGAAGAGTTGAGAGAGATTTGTTCCTCAGATCTTTGGTTCAAAACCAGATCTGAGTTTGCTCACTTGTTTGAGCTTTATTCCCTGCAGGGATACATTTTATTTTTCGTTTTGTTTCTGTTTTGTTTTCGAAACTCTTGTGTTCAAGCTGTGTGCCAGCCCTTGCAGTGGAGGATTCCACTGGACGGGTCAAGCTGTAGTCCCCAGCAGTTGCAGAGGTGTATCCTCTGGACAGGTTAAGCTGTAATTCCTCAGCGGGCGAGACTTGATCTCGGACAGCAAGCTGTGAAGCTCAGCGATTTGTAGGCAAGCTGTGATGCCCGACGGTTCAAGCTGTGAGTCAGCAGTAATCCACACTCAGGTTGAGTGTGGGGTGGACGTAGGTCTGGAGGACCGAACCACCTAAAAATATCTTGTCTACTATGTGATTGTTTTGTGGTTTGCATCGCTTCCTTATTTCTGTTCTTTGCGGAGTAGATGTTTGCTTAGGACGATTCTTCAGCTGCTCTGGTTGGTCTTTGGTTTGTGCGCTCCATCTGTTTAGCAGAAGTTCTTACATTCCGCATTTGATTCTACTGCAGTCGTTTTTATCGGGTGACTGATCTATTCACCCCCCTCTAGATCACCTTTAGCGTCCCAACATTTATCTCCCTTAAATATCTATTTGTCATCCTTAGATAACAATTTGTCACCTTTAACTGGAGACTGCGTGTGGATATGAATGCCTCCCTTACCTATTTGTCTCCCGTAGATATCTATTTGTCACCCTTAGATCGTTATTTGTCTCTGTTATTATGCTATTTGTCCCTTAACTAGAGACTACTTGTGGACACGAGTGACTTTATGTCTCCTTTAGGTGACTATTTATCTCCCTTACATATCTATTTATCACCCTTAGATAATTATTTGTCATCCTTAACTTTATGAGAAATAACACAGGGGCATTTAAAGAGCATTTAAGGAGCATATTAGGTGAAACCCGCGAGTCAGTGCGTGGACCAATAGCACATTAGACGGGTAACTTTCTTATACGTCCAAACGTGCAGTTAGCATTTCTCGTTTATGAAAACTCTGGACAAATTAAGTCAAGAATGCACCGAGTATAAAAGTGTCATAAACACTGGTTGAAACTTTTTTATTAATGATGTTTTTAAATAAATATGTAATAGTACTGATTACACCTTTAGTTTACACCAAATGAAGATCCATAGGGTTCGAAAATTTTGACATACAAGCTCCCACTATTAGAGTAAGCTATCTCTTATGAATTTCAATAGAATATTGCTTCGTGTAACATCTGTATTACACAAATGTCACGTCAAATTATGATGTTCTCTCTCTCTCTCTGACCTAAAAAATGAGATAAGATGATTTTTGTATAGAAAATGACATCCAGCGATAGGAAAAAGACGTCACGCGATAAACAGTGCTTGTGCCTTGTTCGATTAACAAAGTGGGCCTCGTGAAATAAATCCGTTGACCTGCAATTATCTTCTAAAACCCTATCTTTAAAATCGAAGATAAAAAGAACTCATGAATATTTACTATTTAATCGATTAAACTATCAATTAAAAATAGATAACAGTTTGGGCGTCTAACTCCCCACTATTAATCGAATAGAGAATTTGCCGGTTTTTTTCCGCCGGTTCGGTGGTGTTTTTCCGCCGGTTCATTGTATTATTTGATGACTCGGTTCATTTGTCACGCGGCGTTCTCAGCCGGCCGCTTCGAGGAGGCTGCCCGCCGCTTCTCCGAGGCGATCGACCTAGCCCCCTCCAACCACGTGCTCTACTCCAACCGCTCCGCCGCCAATGCCTCCCTCCACCGCTACGCCGAGGCACTGGCCGATGCCCAGAAGATCGTCGAGCTCAAGCCCGACTGGGCCAAGGGCTACAGCCGCCTCGGCGCCGCCCACGTCGGTCTCGGCAGGTTTGATGATGCTGCTGCTTACAAGAAGGGGCTCGGGATCGAGCCCGACAACGAGGCGCTCAAGTCCGGCCTCGCGGACGCGCAGGCCACGGCCGCACGATCGCATCGAGGGCCGCCGCCGTCGTCGTCGCCCCCCTTCGGGAACATCTTCCAGGGGCCGGAGCTCTGGGCAAAGCTGACTGCGGATCCGACGACCAAGAACTACCTGCAGCAGCCGGACTTTGTGAAGATGATGCAGGAGGTGCAGATGGACCCAAAAAGCATAAACTTGTACCTCTCGGATAAGAGAATGATGCAGGCGCTGGGGGTCTTGTTGAACGTGAAGATGAGGACGCCGGAGGACATGGAAAAGGAGGCGCCAGAGACGGAGGCCCCAAGGAAGGCACCGGAGCCGGAGAAGCCTAAGGGGTCTCCGGAACATGAGCCGGAGTCGGAGCCGATGGATGTGACGGAGGAGGAGAAAGAGGTGAAGCAGAGGAAGGCAGAGGCTCAAAAGGAGGAGGAGGCAGGGAATTCGGCATACAAAAAGAAAGATTTTGAGACGGCAATCCAGCATTACACGAAAGCTCTGGAGCTTGACGATGCAGATATCTCGTTTCTGACGAATCGGGCTGCTGTTTATATGGAGATGGGGAAGGTAATCTAAAGCATTTCCCGAATCCTATTAGCAAAATATGCAGGTGAAAATTTCTCTGTTTGAAGTTTTTAACTAAAAAAGGCTTTGGGTTGTCGCAGTAAATTAAGAAATAAATGCTAATTTGTTCTGTTGTTCCTATACTATTTATGTTACCTGGCTAATGACGTGATTTGATTATACTGAAGTCGTATCCTTGAGCAAAACACAAAAAGGGAAAGGTTACTTTATTTAGGGCCCTTCTGATGATATCTAATGAATCTTATGTCTGAGGTTGCGATTCTTTGAAACTATTTGATACAATGTTGACATTTTTAGTTAAATTAATTTCATATACACCATTGTTACATCTAAGAAATCAAAGATAACACTATTGAGGTTTTCTACTCCTATATAAGGCGCCCTCGACTCCATCCTCCTGCTCGTCTTTGTATCTTTTAACATTGGTGGAAGGTAAGTCACTTTTTTAATTTTCCTTTTATTTTCTTTTTGGAGAAATACCTCAAGGACTCATATCACCGTTGTTTGTTTAAAACATAGAGAAGAAAGGGAGCAGTTTTTCTGTAGCAGAAATTATGCTGCCAGAGGGAGGAGTTTTACAGTAGCAGAAATCACGTTGGCAGTTTTACGGTAGCAGAAATTTTTCTGGTGGAAGGCAAGTTGCTCTTTTATTTTCCTTTTATTTTTTATTTTTGTACATTTTATGTATTCTTGTCTACGTTTCTATCTATATGCTTCTGTACTTCTACCTTCTCTTTATTTCATGCCATCGTCTGATTTCGTATATGGATCATGTGTATGCCCATGTGTGTTCATTATTTTTCATAGTTGAAACGAATCCACAGGCCATGTATATTTGAGTTTGTCATGTTCTGGTATTCCTGTGTTGTTCCATGGATGCTCTTTACTTTAATATGCGAACATCTTTGGCATAAGGCATCCAAATAAAGGCCTAAAATTAACATGGTTGGTGCGGGAGGCCATAACGCATTCTGTTTCTGCTAAATTGCTGTAGGATCATGTCTTGGTCTATCTCTCCGTTGCAGTAGAACATGTGGGATTCTGCTGCCAAACTATCCGTGGATAGTTGGCTAATGACATACATAACATGGGGAACAGATTTTCTAATGGCATCTCCTCCCTCCCGACAGCTACCACCTCTTCCTGAAATTCTTATTCCCCTTACCACACAAAAACCACTTTAGAACTACAAATTCCCTTCTATCAAAAATAAATAATAAAAAAAGAAATCTTACTTAAGACTGAAAGTGATTCTAAAGAAGGAAAAATACTGTACACTCTAATCTCAATCAAAATCCTTGATGCCGTGTGGTAAAGAGGATCAAGGCCGATCAGAATCAAAGAAAACCACGAAGGGTTAAAGTGTGGATGAGAGACACTTCATTTAATGAGTGGAGAAAGTCCATCTCCCTCCCAACACAGCCTCAGCATTTGATCAGCCACCTTCAAGCTCAACTATGTAACATGAAAAAATAGAGTCAACTTAATAGTTCAAATTTAACAGCAATTTGATGTATGAAGATCTGTTGAGTAATATTCCTGAAATAACTTTTGAGGATAACAGCCAGAACAGTCTCAAAGCATGTTGTAATGGAATGTTTCGTCCAAATTGTAATTCCTTAAAGGTTTCTGGGGCTGCTCTAAGTCTATAGGTCAACCATTCAACAGAATCCTATCTGGCTAAAATACATACAGGCTTCGTACTTTCCGCCCTTTCCCAAAGTCACAGGATAGGTGCAAATAGCATATAAGCCGAGCAGTGATGGTGGCAAACATTCAGTCAAGCTAATATGAAGTTTTCTGCAAGTGCCTTATTCATTTTGAAACAAAAAAAAAAACACACAGCTACCCAGACAATCCTTTCCATATTTGTCCCCAGGAGAACCCAACATTAAACTGATTAAGATGGCTTAACACTTGATCTGAAAGTTTTTGTTTTTTGCTTCCATGATGGTGATTTCCATTTTTAGCAGATCATGGTCTCTAATAGGAAACTGATCAAAGGGGGTTCTGGGTTGGTTGGCAGATGCAGAAATGCACCGATCAAGTAGAACTACTTCCATCGCAAAACAAAGTTGGGGTCTTTCTGAATCACAAAGCTTATTCCAGGTCGCAATGTGAACCAAACATTCTGTATTTCACATACATTGAAAGAAAGGAGACTTACTGTAGGATCGGTGAAAACTAACAGATGTTTTTCTGCAGTTGAAACCAAAAGATTTGTGTTGTCTGAGTTTAGGGCCATAGCAGTGATATCTTGTCCTTCCTCAAGCACCAAGGTATGGAATATCTGTGCACAGAGTTTCTTGTTCTTAGACAACTAAGTCAAAGGGCTCAGATTTAGTTGACCAAGATGGGCACCATCTTGGCCACCAACCTCCCTCATTGGTCCCAGCTGGGGAGGGTGGTGGTTTAACCTTGCTTACTTCAGTAACAAAAGCTAAGCATCATCTCCATCCAACTACACCAATGAGATGGCTTGCTGACCAAGATTGTCAAGTGTTTTACTGACATTATGTTCATTTGATAAATTTTAAGGCCGCGTTTGGAAACATGTCAAGCCTTGGCTTTTGAGCCATAATCTCTGACTGTCTTTGATTTTTAACAAACGTCCAAGTGCACCAGGGTTTTTGAGCGGACAGGAAAATTTTGAGGAGAGAGGCTATAGAAACAAAAGTAGCCTCCGTCCAAAAATCTTGATAAGCAGGTTCCAGAGAGATTTAGAGGATTTGTAATGATTATAAATCTTAGATTAATCGGAGATGTGTACAACGAGAGGATTTTATGAAAATGAAAAAGTAAGGTGTGTTCCCAAACGGTGCCTAAATCCTGTCGGGGATTCCAATGATTGGAATCCCCACCGGGTTTGTTCCCAGACGAAGCCTTAGTTTAATGTCTCCTATTTGGCGCCTTTACACTCATTTGTTTCTATCACTCTCTGTTCCAGCGACTAAGTGCCACTTTAACCTCCAAATGAAGCACCTCATGTTATCAAGTTTCAGTATTCATAGTTAAACTTGCTTAGATGTTTTATGTTCTTCTGCTGGAAGTATTGGATATTTATACTAGCTGTCGGGCTTTTGGGAAAGCTAAGAGTTTTGGGCTCAATATTCATCTTGACGTCTTGATTTTTGTTTGTGGCCTCATAAACACATTATTTTCCATGTCATGCCTACTGGCTAGACAACAGAGTTTTAATATTTATTGCTAAACTTTTTATCTCAACAACTGTGTAGTTGGCATGCATTTGAATTTTTCTCTGAAGTTAGTTTGACATGGGTGTGGGTTCATGTATGCATTGCCACTTGATTTTTTCATATTCATCTTGACGTCTTGATTTTTGTCTGTGGCCTCATAAACACATTATTTTCCATGTCATGCCTACTGGCTAGACAACAGAGTTTTAATATTTATTGCTAAACTTTTTATCTCAACAACTGTGTGTAGATGGCATGCATTTGAATTTTTCTCTGAAGTTAGTTTGACATGGGTGTGGGCTCATGTATACATTGCCACTTGATTTTTTCATCGACTATATTTTCTTGTTGCGTTTGCATAAAAGCTGCCTTCTTAATCAAGGTTCTTTGAATCTATTATGATGTGGTTTAGGCCAATATCGGATATCCATGTAGAATCACCCCTATAAATGGAGAAGCTTCCTTTAACTCAATGCATAGGTTTTGAGTTGGGTTTGGCCCTTTTAATATGGTATCCGACTGGGTTTACCCATTGGTAGAGGGGTATTTGTGTCCTTTAGTTCTATATATATCCATGGGAGATCCTACCTGAGAATCCATCCAATCTGTAAAGTAAGTTCCAATTGCTCTGTGCAGCGTTCTTACTTGGACTGCTCCCATGGGAGAAAGCATGACTTATTCAAATCCAATTGCTGCAGGTGCCAAGGGAGACACTGGAGCTAATAGCCAGATGAAGCCACGGAAATATGCTACCACCAAATGCACCATGGATATTTGGAGGGAAAGAATCTGAAGTCTATGCTTCTATTGAAGTGTGGATTTCATAGGAACTATAAGACACTTTAGGGCATCCGAAGACTTAAGCCTTGGCCGGTGGAAACCCAGCTGACTCAATCATGCTCTCAGGAATCATACAATGGAGTAAATATACTATATAAGAAATCTGTAATTAGACTAAGTACTGCTCTATCACACTGGTGGGATGGTAGCCCACTGGTATAGTGGTATGTGTCCGCCAAAGATAATATGTAAATGAGAATTCGCATTTTTTTTCTTTGCTTTCATTGAATTGTGATCTTTTACCACCTTCCGAAGAAAAAAAAATGATTAGGCAAAGCATGTCGCTCTAACTAAATGCCATCTTAAGATTAACCTTCACCTTTCATTTGGGAATTTCAACAAACACTTGACTGCATGCCAACTTCCTTATAGATAAAGCCAACAGAAAAAGACGCAAACACAAAGAACGCAAATGCGGAATCATTTATCAGCGCTTCGCCTGACAGACACCCAAAAAACACAAAAATTCACGTTTTCCATCCAATTCTTCCCGCCACAAGCCTACAACTTCATGAACCAACCAATTCCAAGAAGGCCGATGAAGAAGAAAAGCAAAGCTACGGAGACAAAGAGAGATAAAAGGAGTTTACGACGGCGTTGAAGAGGGTCGACTTGCCGATGTTGGGAAGGCCGATGATGCCGGCCCTCAGGCTCATGCTGATCCTGGAGGAGTAGCGGCTCCCCCCGTGCCATCGAAGGGGAGGAGGACAAGGTGAGAGGAGGGGATGGCGTCCCTTCGCCGCTTGATGGGATCCAGCTCGTCAAGCAACGGGCGAAGGAGATAGCAGCGCGGCTCCTGAGCGACGCCGAGGCGAAGTGCCCGTGCGTCGAGAACAGCGGTCTCGGGGACCCCCCCGCCGCCGACAAGGGCTTTGGCTTTTCTGCTGCTGAACTTTCTCATTTACATAAGCCTGTGGGAAGGAGCAGTGGCGAGGAGAAGGGAAGCAAGGGGGGGGGGGGTGGAAAAACCCTTGGTCCGACAATGGGGGGAGGCAGCTGTGGCGAATAGCTTTGGTGGGGAGACGCCCAGGGGGAGGGGAGGAGGAGGAAACCAGTGGCGAGGTGAAAAAAAAAGCGGTAGAAAATCTTGGTGGAGAAACGCCCAGGAGGAGGCGAAGAGGAGGGAACCAGCGGCGGGGTGAAAAAAAATCGGTAGAAAATCTTGTCATCGAATCGGCGGAAAAAAATCGCTGTATTCTCTTAGCCCTCTTTGATTGGAGAATAATGTGGGATACTCCATCTTTATTCATCCTAATTGATTTGGTTACACGTACAAGGTATTTCGACAAAAAAGTGGGTTAAGGGTCAAAAAGATGGATTAAGCATATTCTAACAAAAGGGTGGAATAAGTTAATCTGGATACAATCAAAGTAATATTGTTTATTTTTTATTACACCTTAACTCGAGTCATGATATCTCCCTTAACTTATTTTCCAATCAAAGAGGGAAACAAGTATTCTCTTATGTGTATCTGGATTTTGTTTTATTTGCATATTAATTGAGGCTTATATTTGCATAAAAGAACAACTACATTGTCTCATTGAATTTGTACATCCACACGTCTACAGATCTATTTGTGTATATTCCATGTAATCATGCACCTAGATAAGTATAGCACAAATGGGACCTACCCTTCAATTTCAAGGATATGCTCTTACAGTTGATAAGTTATCATCTATTGTATTTTTATTCATAATCGTTTACTTCTTAATATGCCCTTGATTTATTTCACTTGAAGTCTATGGATTGTTTTCTCAGTTCTGTTCCACTTCCATGGAAGAAAGTCTGGGATTAATTAGAGTTTTCCTCAAAGACATCTCGTCTGCTTAGCTGTAGCGAACTCTGAGTGTAGGATTGTCACGTTGATAACTGAAGGAATTCCCTTCTATGTGCCACATGACATTAAGTCAGAATTGTGGCCTAAATTATAAAAGCTCGACACCAAGTTCATAGCCTTTCATGTGCTGTCTTAGCTTGTGTATCGTCTTCCTCCCATGGTGGCTTCTAATGCATCAGAATTTACACCTCCCACTATGAACTCACAAGAGTTACTTGAACTATTATTTTACACAATTCTGGTCGTGACGACGGCACAAGTTATGCGACTGAATGTTATTTTACAGAGTTGAGAACCCTAGCCGAATCACAAATCAAGTGAAGGGCTGAACAATTAGAACATAGTTGAATGTACCTCTAAGGGCCGGTTTGATAACCGACCAAGCCCTGGTTGGCATTGTTCGGGTTTGGGTCAAATTGTCTTAATCGAGGGCGAATTAATTAATTGGGGTAAAGTCGGGTTTTAGTTGAACAACTCATCCGACTATTGCTTGTGAAATGAGTTGTTCGACCTCGGTTAGGATGGCAGTGGGCTGCTACTCCCGCATACGCCACCCACCCCTAACCAAATCGAGAAGCAAATTAACCTGCCCTAAGTGACCTAGAGAGGTATATATATATATATATATATATATGTTATTTGACTAAATTAAGTCACTTGTTGGACTTCCATATTCAGTATAGAAGATTTTGGGTGATAACTGATGATAAATTAATCCAAATAATTTTGAACATTAGCTTTAGTCAATCTTTTCCTTTTAAGTATCCCTTTTTCCAACAAGATTCTAATCCTGAACTTTCAAGAATTCACAAAAACATACAGCTTCTTCCAAGGTTTCAAATACTCTCTTCATGACATAACTTAGCTAATTAAAAAGTTAGAAGAACCTTGCCCCCTTATTTACGAAAACCATGTTTGCGTGACAAAACAAGCGGATTTTATTAAAGGGGACATATTTGATACACTTATTTTGTGATATTTGTTTATGATACCTTTTCGTAGAAGATTATTTACTTGCTTATTTTTCTGTTGTAATAAATCATATCTCAAACATAAAGTCGGTCTCATCGTTTATACATTATAATAGAAATATTTATCTTTCATAATCATCTCTCTCACATTTAATTTTTTTCTTGGTCACTTATTTTTCTCGCCATTGATCAAAATGACAAAATATTATTATAAATTTTTTAAAAAAATACAAAGTAAACTCACACGCGAAACACTCTTTCATACAAAGTAAACTCATTTCATGTAATATATATTTAATGTCTAAACTTTCATTACGTAACATAAAATTTTTTTAAAAAAATGCACGTTATTTCATACATAATATGAGTTAGTTGTGTTGCATGCTCGGCGTGTATTCCTCTGATATTTAGATATTTTTTCATTTATTTTTTTTACCATCTATTAAACATACCGAAAGTGTTATTATAATTTTTTTTAAAAGATCAAAATAAATTCATGCGGGGGTGTAGCTCATATGGTAAAAAATATAAAAAAATAAAAAAAATTCATGCGCGAAGCCAGTTCATTTGACTAGTAATAATAAATTACATAGATTCATCACTTGCAGTTGGCACGCGGAGGCGAGAAGCCCCGGCCGTGAGGCGAGAGAACAACAAGGTACGCCGACGCGCTGGCGGCGGCGACAGCGACGCGGTCACCGCGCAACGTTACCGCAGCACATCCAGATTCCGCGCACGGTGCCGCGGCGGCCGCTGATCCGCCCGTAGAAGGGGGACCGCAGTCTTTCGCGGTGTAGATTTGGGCAAACTTGACGGCGGCGCCGCAAAACCAGAGGTGGGTACCCATCCACGAGAAGGTTGGGAATGCTTGGATGGTAGATACTGCTCCCCTGCCCCTGGTTCCGGGGGAACCTTCCATTGGTGTCCAACATTAGTATTTAAGTTAGGTTGGCCTACCACTGTCTTCGTAACAGTAGTCCGCCGCCTTCTAAATTATAATTTGGGGGGGAGTCAAGTAGGCAAGCTGGGTGGGGCTGAGAGGGTGATCATCTTCTAATGCTCCCCAAGATAAAAGTTGCTGGTGGTGGTGGGGGATTCTGGGAAAGCCGCCGTCGGGTTGTTCGCACGTTTTGAGCTGGAGCAGCTGGTGGTCCGTTTGATTCAAAATCATCATAACATAATGATATTATGAGAAATATTATGGTGTCATATTTTTTTAATCTAATTTATCACACTCTTTTTTAACGTTCGTTTTGGATTTAAAAAAATGACATAATAACACTACTGATCGAACTGAGAAGTAGAAAGTGACCTCGACACATATCAGGGATCACAATATTATAAAAAGGTTAATATTTATATATATATACAATCATTACTGTAGCGGTTTTATTCAAATGAGTAATCACACTTTAATTTACAATTTATTCCTAGATTATCTCGCAAATTTTGTCTCCTTAAATTTGGTGGTTACTATCAGGATAGGTGGATGATAACGCCCGGCTTTGCAGCATCCAGAGCAGCACAGACATTGCTGATGCCCCCCCACCGAGCATTAATGCTAGTATGATCGATGCAAATTTCTTCCCCATTTTTTTTTTTCAAAATATGCTTGATTGAGTACTCTAATATATAATAGATTCACAATAGATGCATCGCGGAAGTTAAGAATTCAAGTGCATACATACCACAAAGTGCATACATACCATAATAGTTTAGCTCGGCTCGGCTCGGCTCAAGTCGAATTGTATAATGAATCAAGTCTAAGATCGTGCTTGGCAACACTTTATAAAGTTAAAATCACATTTAGACGGTTAGTGTTAATTCGACAATGTGAGGGGGGAGTTTAAAAACCCAACTAATTAACAGTTCACCCGTCTTCATTTACTGTTTACAATAATTTAAGTAATGTAAAATTTTTATAATTTTAAATTTTAATTAGTAGTAGTAGTGATACTTTTTATAAAAAATATTATTTTGATGTGATATTTATTGTATATAGTCTATTAAACTATTTTAAAAATAAAAAATTTCAAATGTTTAAAGTGAATAGTGACGTATAAACATTAATTTAAAGTACGTAAAGTTTTTTTACACCTTTAAATTTTAATTAGTATAGTTAAAGATGGCTTTTAACAAAAATTTTATTATTTTGACGTGATATTTGTTTTATAAATTTTATTTAAAATATTTTAAAATTAAAAAAATAAAAAGTTAAAGTGAATAGTGGCATGAAAATGGTAATTTAACATGCCTAAAATTTTTACACCTTTAAATTTTAATTAGGGGTGTTAATGATGATTTTTAACAAAAAAATTACTATTTTGATGTGATATTTATTTTATAGAATCTATTGAAATATTTTAAGTAATTAAAAATTGTAAAGTGAATAGTGACATGTAAACATTAATTTAAACGTAATTAAGGTTTTTCACATCTTTAAATTTTAATTAGTATTGTTAATGATGATTTTTAACAAAACTTTTATTATTTTGACATGATATTTATTTTATAGAATCTATTAAATATATTTTAATAAATTTGGTAAAATAAAAAATTTAAAATGAATAGTGATTGTACTTAAAGTAAAGACTTTTGATAATTTTAAATTTTAATTAATAGTGTTAGTGATAGTTTATCAACAACTTTATTATTTTGACAGTACATTTACTGTATATAATCTATTTAAAATATTTAAAAATAAAGTGAATGTACGATGTAAACATTAATTGTAAACCATTTTGGTACTTTTAAATTTTAATCACTAGTGTTAATATGTTGGATGTTCAGTAGCATGGACGATTAATGATTGACGTACATGAAAATCATCACAGAAACTCATTTATATGAGAGTGTGGGGGCTTTTTTTCCCTACATGCGCCACGTGTCTTTCTTTCTCTCTTCTTAAGGGAAACTTTCACTGTACTCGGACCTCCCATGCATCTAATTAGGTTTATATCTTGTCGAGATTTTGTAACGAGCGGAAGCCCCAAAAATTCATCCCAACAACTTCGATTCCAAATGCGACCTAAGCCTAGAATAGATTTAAGGAAAATATATTACAAATGATTTTGAATCACTTGAAACATATTTTTCTATCGGTTTACATGTAAAAAACTTACAAATCACGTTACAGAGACGTCTCGAGACGTGAGACCCAAATCGCCTGAGATAATTACACCTAGATTATATTGATTTTTTTATTTTTAAGATGTGAGACCTACGTCTCTCTGTCTCATCGTACATCGCAATCTCCAGCTCACGGCCCAAGACAAAAAAGAGGACTCCACGAATAGTGAAAATTTACAACCCCCCTTTTTTTTGATTTAACTAGAGGGGTGAGATCCACCTACCAAATTTTGTAAAAAAAAATAAAAAAAATTCCTATATGTACGTAGTAAAAAAAATTGGGAAAAAAACCTTTGGGCCACAGTCCACTGCTCATTTGGGTTGAGACTTTACACAGTGGGCCTTACAGGGCGGGGCGGCCACAGAGGCGGCCAGCGCGATGGCGGCATTTGTTGCTTTCCCGAGCGTGTCATTGGACGGGGTGGCGCCGGGGGGCGCTGCCGCCGGTGTGGACGTCGCCGCAGCGGACACGGTGAAGGCCATCTTCTAACCTCCCAGGACGCAGTGAGCGCCGACACCGTAGATGAAGTAGTGGGCGCCGCTGCTGGTGAGCTCGATAATGGCTGGGCTGGTGGTGTACGAGGCGATGGGGTCCTGGATGTCGTAGGCGTCGTAGCTTGATCAATTCACCTGGAACACATTGTGGGCACCGGTGGGGAAATTGAACACTGCAGCAACGTACACGGGCACGAAGAAGAAGAAGACACCGGACACTATTATTATTATTATTATTATTATTATAAAAAAATTATTTTGGGAAGTTTTAGATTTCAACTCATCCCTGCCGTATCCAGGATTAGATTATTGAATCTCACTATTGAACTTTAAATTTTTCACAAGTCTTAATAATTAACTTTAAAGTTCTTTCAAGATTTTCGTCAAATATCAATTAGTTAAGTTAATGTTTTACAGCTATATATTTGTTTTTATATTTGCTTAGAAATAAAATTCCATTCTCCATTTTATGATGATATTATAAAAGTTTATAAATAAATATCACAATTGAAGTGGCTAATCCCTAGATATAATAACTGATACAAGATGATAATCTGATATTTTATTAGACCAGAAAACGATTAAAACAAACTTAACAAAGATGCTTAAAAAATTCGAGCCCACTGAAGATGGAATTAGGAAGAGTGAAAATCAAGAGAAGATTAATTGTGTAATATTATCTGCACCTAATGGGGTGTTTGGTTGCAGTTTTTTCCCCTCTTTCTCTCTTAAATTTAAAAAAGAGAGAGAGAACTCACTAATAGGGTGTTTGGTAAGTATTCTCTAATTTTTTTAAAAAAAATCAACCATGTTCAAATCTCTTTCTAAAACAAAACAACTCCTGAGTTATTTTTTTTTTGAAATCATCCGTTGAGACCCTCCCCCCCCTCTTCTGCTCTCTCTCTCTCCCACTCGATCCTCTCTCTCTCTCTCTCTCTGTAACTGTCGAGCCTGCCGGAGGGGAAGACCCCCCTCCCCCGGCGGTGCCCTCCCCTCCCCCGGCGGCTCCCCCCTCCCCCTGCGGTGCCCTCCCCTCCCCCGGCGGTCCTACGGCGCCCTCCCCCCTCTTCTGCTCTCTCTCTCTCTCTCCCACTCCGTCCTCTCTCTCTCTCTGTGTGCAAGTGCCGGGGGTGCCGGCGCCGGAGGGGAAGACCCCCCCTCCCCCCGCACAGCCCCCTCCCCAGCCCTCCGGCAGCTCCCCCCTCCCCCTGCGGTGCCCTCCCCTCCCCCGGAGGTCCTACGACGCCCTCCCCCCTCTTCTGCTCTCTCTCTCTCTCCCACTCCGTCCTCTCTCTCTCTCTCTCTCTCTCTGTGTGCAAGTGCCGGGGGTGCCGGCGCCGGAGGGGAAGACCCCCCTCCCCCCGCGCAGCCCCCTCCCCAGCCCTCCGGCGGCCCCCTCCCCTCCCCCGGCGGCTCCCCCCTCCCCTCCCCCTCCTCAGGCGGCTCCCCGGCGGTCCTGCGGCACCCTCCCCCCCCTGCGGCCCTCTCCGCCCTCCTTCGGCGGCTCCCCCCTCCCCCTGCGGCGCCCTCCCCTCCCCCTCCTCAGGCGGCTCCCCGGCGGTCCTGCGGCACCCTCCCCCCCTGCGGCCCTCTTCGCCCTCCTCCGGCGGCAGCCCCCTCCCCCTGCGGCCCCCTCCGGCGGCTACCCCCCTCCCCCGCAGCCCCCTCCTCCGGCGGCTCCCGCACCCTCCCCCTGGGTCCTTCGCAACCCCCAAAACTGGGAGTTTTGCCAAACAACACATGACACTTTTTATTAATTTTAAAAATAAAGTAGAAAATTGATACGACATAATTTGTAAGATAGAAAGAGTTTTTTTTTTAAGTGTTCCCAAACACCCTATAAACTATATATTTTCAAAGAGAACCATTTCGATGCCACTCTTTTTGTAACTTGATTTGTCACTTTTTTATTAAGGAATCCGATAACAGAAGAAGTGAAACTTAAATTGTACAATTTCAGCTCAGCTCATGCCAGTCGTCCCACTAAGAAATTAGATGGTAAAGAAAAAAAGTGACAAATGAAGTGATGAAAATTAGGAGTGTTTATAAATATAAGAAAAAAAATTATTGTTTTTAATTGAGTTAGGCCGCAGGTCTGAAACATGATTTGTCGACTCGATCTGACTCGGGCTGACTCGGGCGTGCCGTACCGTATCTAAAAAAATCTGATACGCTACGGATCACCCTTAGGATCGGCTGAGTCGAGTCGAGTCGAGTCACAGTGAGAGAGAGAGGGAGAGGGAGAGAGAGAGGAGGAGAGAGAGAGAGGGAGGAGATGATGCACGTCGAGTCGGACCGAGTTAATTACGACTCGGGTGTACTGTATCGGATCAGAGACGGATCACTGAGTAGACGAACCTTGATCTGAAAAGGAGAGATGCCGGTGTCAATAGAAAGAGGCGGCAGACGCCCAGAGAGTGCTCTACGGATGTCCAAAGCAGCATCGAATGACTAAAGAAATCAATTCGAAGTGGTTAAAAGTGTTGGATTTAATGCTTTAAAATTATCAAATTTTGATTTCCGGTGTAGTTTTGTCCCACGTTAGAAGATGGAAAAAGTTTTCATCTTCTTTTAGTTGGGGCTCTTTGCTACCTTGTGTACTCCTTTGGGAAGACTATGGTAATTGGGCCATTTGAGCTTGTGGGCTTCTTGGGCCTTATTCTATATCACACACGCACGTGTATTGTCTTGCCTTGTCGATACACGTGTCGTGCGTGCGTGTGTATAATATTCGACTTTTATTTTTTATTTTTATTTTTTGACCGTTTGACCGGCGCGTCTCTTGGGTTTCCTTCGCGTCTCCTCGGATTCTCACCCGCGTCCTTTTGAGAACGGGAGTGTATGTTCGTGTGCTTGACCGTTTTTAGACTCTAGTTGGGAGTCTATTTAGGGAGGCAATTTTTCATAGGGTTGGTACAAGCAACGAACTGATTTTTCTCTCGGCTTTCTCTTCCATGTCATCTTTCTCTGTAAGATCTCGAAGTGAGTGTAGGGGCGAAACGACTCTAAAGAAAACGGCATCACGCTTCGACCCGAGTTTGATCTTTCTAAACTTCAATTCCATATTCTTTCTGTTAATTCGCCTGATAGAGAAATCCCTCGTTTGTGCATCCGTGAAGAAATTATTTTCCAACAAAAAGAAGCCGCCGCTGTGGAAGGAGTAGGGAATGGATAGATGAGGACGCCGGAGGAAGAGGGCGAGGGAAAGGTCCAGTGCGCTACATACCCAGAGTGTCGCCGACGGCTTGCCCAATCGGTGTGGACGCTGGGGCTGTCGGGGATGGTCCATTGCTGGTGGTCCCCGACGACGTGAGTGGCCGCTAAGGCCCCCGTCGCTGCTGCGTAGGCCAAGACGACCTGGAGGAGGGCGAGGGAGGAGTAACTCTCTCTCTCTCTCTCTCTCTCTCTCTCTCCTCGCGGGAACGCGGCTCCAATAGTAAAACGATCTCGTTTGTTAGACGAATCTCCGGAGAGGATACGTGGGATAACTGTAAGAATAATTTTCTTACATGTATAATTATATAAATGTTATTTTAAATATAAAATAGAACTAGAGTTAATTAAAATATTTAAAATATCTTGACTCGTTAGTGAAAAAATAACTACACTGCATGAATATAAGTGTAAAAATGACCTCATAGATATATGTGCAAACAACATCCCCTTGTTTATACACTGGCATACATTTTTAGATAACAATTAAATCACCGAAGTATTTTGAGAATTATTTTAATATATATATATATATATATGAGTATCATTTCTATGATTATAAGTATAAATAGAATTGTTTTTCAATTATCTTGACATTTATTTTACCTGTTATCTTTGATTGTAGTAAAAACACATCCTATCCTTGGTCAAAAAAATTTAAGAATAAAATTACATCAAGTGAATAATGTTAGATATAATTGTTCAAAAATCAATTATTTTTATTTTAAAATTTTTTAAGATATTGAATCGAGGTGTGTCTTATACGACAAACTCAAGTGACTTACACCTCGCATGACCAAAAAATTAAAAAAAAAATTCTTGATGCACACCTAGAGTGTGTAATTACGTTCGTTCGTGGGCTAAGTCTTACTCCATTTGCAAATGGAAGTCACAGTAGTCACGATCAAAGACATACCTTACTCTACACATCTATATTCTGGATATTGTCATGTGCATCTTTATATTTAAAAATATTGTTTAAAACATGTCTCTTGTACTCATTGCTGATAAAGTTAGCAGAATATTCTATCGAAGATGTAAAATATAAAATTTTAAAGAGATATACAACATGTACAATAAGTAAGATTATAAAAGTATATATGTTGTTATTTTAGTTATGAGAGAAGATTAAACAAGGATGTATCAACCTTTTTTTCATCTTAATCTAAGTAAAATTAAGTTAAACAAATCGTAGGTAACAGGAGGAGCATACACGATGAACTATGATTTATTATGAGAGTAGATTATGACAATACGAGAAATATAAGAGTAGAGAGTAAAATATGTAAGATTCTAAGAGTATACATGTAATTATTCTTATTTAAAATAATAAAATAATTTTAAAATGTAGGTAGTATAGATTATAAGAACATTTTAGCAAAAATCCGTTTAGTTGGTCTTATGCTCCGCAGATCACAAAATTCTCCCTACAATCGTGGGTGGTGGAGGAAAGATGATCATAAGGTTACGTTTGGTATCGGGATAAGTTATAGTGGGAATATGTGTAAGTCATTCTAAGTTAAATTATTTCTATTCTTACTCTTATATGCGTTTGGTATACAAGAGGATAAGTACGTTAGCATTCCTATTATTCGTTTGGTAAAAAATAAAGATAAAGAACGAGAATAAGTGATAAAAATAGATTATTTTATCCTTCCTATCCGGGGTTAAAAGATAATGTTATTTTTCATTTGGTTGGAATTAAGATGGCTTAAATTTTTTTTCAAATCTTTGAGTTATATTTAATTAATAATAACAATTATGATTAATGATAAACTTAATTAATTATATTTGATGATCTTGATTTCTAATAATAAAAATATTATCAAATTAATTTTTTTGATTAGTTATGATTAGCATCCTTAAAATTAGTATTTAAGGTATTTTTAAGTTTCTAATAATAATTAATGACAATGATATTATTATTTTAAAATATTAACAAATTATTTTTTTTGATTAGTTATGATTAACTAAAAAAAATTAGTATTTAAGGTATTTTTCAGTTTCTAATAATAATTAATGACAATGATATTATTATTTTAAAATTGTTTTCTTTTGATTGATGATTAATTAACAATATTATAGGATTTGTTAATGTGTTTATCAATTCTACTCTTGATTATTAGTATTGATAAATTAATAATTTTATCAAATCATCATCAATAGTAATAATATTTTTAATAATAATGACATACAAATATTGATATATTATGATATATTAATATTAATAATGATACATTAATAATAATATAGTATGATATATTAATAATGGTATATAATAATGCTATATTATTATTTTAATAATATTTTTAATAATAATTAACAATAATGAGATATTAATATTGAGATATTATGATATATTAATAATGATATATTAATATTAATATATCATGCTATATTAATAAAAATGATATATTAAATGATATATTATTTTTAATAATATTTTTAATAATAATTAATAATAATGATATATTAATAATGAGATATTATGATATATTAATAATAATATATTATGATATATTAATTATGATATATTAATAATAATGATATATTACTACTGATATATTATTATTTTAATAATATTTCTTAATAATCATCAATAATAATAAGATTTTTATAATAATTATTATTAATATATCCCCTAAAATCTGTGCTCGTCAGGTGAGGACTCAGAAGACTTTGGAATGTTTTCAATTGTAAGTCAGGCTTGACGGATCGAACCAGATCGCCGCCTACGACGCATGCTGGGCGCGCCAGCGGAACATTGGGACGGCGGCATGCCAATTTGGGTTCGATCCGTTACCGGATTGCCCAGATTGTGCATACTGTACTAGATGATCGCACTATCTAGTGTGCTATGTGCACGATACGCTCGATCCGGGTGAGGGTGAGCTTCGACGGGGGAACCTTCAGACGGCGGCCGGGTGTGAGGAACTTCAGACGAACGGGGGGTGGGCACAGGGAACGTTGACGGTAGCCAAAGTAACTCTGGTGACTCTCACCATCGTTCTATAGCTAGGTGAGTTTTCTGGTTATTTTCTGATGGCCTCGTCGTCGACGTTGGATATGGCCAGAGGAGGTCGGACCGGCGGCTCTTCTTCGCTAAGGGCCTACTGATTTGCCCTCCTCGACGACAGATCCGACCGGAGCATCATAGGCATATGGGCATGGTCAGCCTTCAACTCGGTAGCCACTGCCGACTATGTACTGTCAGAGTTCTTAAGAGCATGAGCATTCCTACGGATGTACCACACATCATATATTTATTACATGCCATACGATATATATTGACCACATGCAAGATTCGATTGTTTAGATATAACAGTTACTGTTTTTGATGACTGCAATGTGAACTTATATCCTGATGAAGAGGTATCGGTTGGTATATTTGCATCTTAGTTTCAACTATCAAGTCATCATTTGTTTAGTTTATCACCTGTCTTTTACATTTACTTTTCGATTAACAGATATGGAACTGTTCAACTTTGCATGTGTTGCGTCGCCACCCACGTGAGCACATCGGTAAAGTATCGAAGGTGAATCATACTATGTATTGTATTTATTACCAATATCACGTCACCAATATACCCTTTAGTTTCATAGGATGTCTAAGGTCACTTTCAAACAGCATCACACGATGGATCTCTTTGCGGTTGGAGATGTGAGGTTGCGTCCTCCTCCAGATCTCAGGTTCCACCGGCACGAGTCCAATCTCCATCCGATAAGGATCCACTAGTGAATGCAGTGAGATTATTTCAGAGAGTTTAGTGTAGCCTCTACCACTGTACATACACCATTGTTTGTACAGCTATACAAAATCACCTGCGTACACTTTCACCCACTAATATAAAACTAGGATTTACAAGTTATGAACATTATATACATGTATTTTCAGATGACTTAGATGTTAGACCTTATATGTTATCGTTAATTGAATGCCAGTGATACATCTCTTGAGCACACTTACATTTGTTTCTTTATATAATTTTTTAATGTAGCCAAGTATAACCTGAATAAGTTAAATCCACTATTCTTACCGGTTTAAAATTAATATTCAAATAATTAAATTTTTATTAATTTTATAAAAAAATATTCTTGATATGATGCTGCATGGTATCCTATCATATCATACCGGATCCTGCTCCCAACAGAACCGGCCCTGCACCATGTCGAGTAAATCTTGACGGAAAGTTCCCCCAAACTAAGGTTTGTCGTCTCGACCGACCCGCCCATCTCAGTCACGGCCTAAGATGGGTCGGGTCGGTCCCGTCTCGTTCCATCTCGATCTATCTCGCTCCGTGTTAAAATAAATAAATATATATATATATATATATAATAAAATAGAAAAAATACTTTATATATATATTATAATATGATATTAAAATAATAAAATGTCTCGGTCAGGACTCACGACATGAATATCCTGCCGCCCGCCTGAGTCGGGTCGGGTGGTGCGGGTCGAGACGAGTCGCAACGGGACGTCAAACCCTGCCCCGAACACGCCCAAGAATTTGGGGAAAGACCAGGCATCGTGAACTCAGCCCGACTGCCCAGCACCTGTACCGTCAAACGCGAGTCTGTCCTGCTAACTCAACCTGCATAGCTTCAGCATGGATCTCGCAAATCTACAAACCCCCGACGGCGATCACCGTCCGTGAAAGGAGGAGAAAACATACGTGATGAACTTTACGGTGTGGCCTGTAGTCCTGATTGGCTAGAAGATAAAGAGTAGGGCATGCTGAGGGAGGAAGGTCTTGGCCAAATGATAATAAAGATCAGAAGGGCTCAGAATACCAGGAATAAACAGATCATCGAAGCCTTGAGCCAATGTTTCAAATATACAAGTTCAGCCCCCAAGACGTGGACAGTGGCAGGCACCATGGTGTGCACCAAGTATTACCCGTGGTATAAATATGATCACGTCAGACACGAAGGTTCCCATTATACGGAGCTTGAGCGGTCTACGGGGCCCCGGGCATCCTGGCCTAGTAAAGGCTTCTTGTACGACTGCAACAGGAGAGAGGAACAGACCACACTGAGGGATGAGGCCGCCATGCACGCCCCGGCCAGCCAAGGTGGCAGCCGGATGCCTGTGAAGGGGAAGAGGACACCGGCAGCCACCGGCACGCCCAGCACGTTGTAACCCAGGGCCCATACATAGTTGAGGCGTATCCTGGAGAGGGTCTTCCTGGAGAGATCGATGGCAGTGATGACATCCTCTAGGTTGCTCTTCATAAGGACGATATCCGCGGCCTCAATCGCAATGTCGGTACCAGCGCCGATCGCCATGCCGACATCGGCTGCAACAAGTGCTGGTGAATCGTTGATCCCGTCGCCCACCATAGCCACTGTCAGACCTTTCATCTGCAGCAGAGAACGAATCAACCAGAGTCGAGTTAAGAGCTTACTATGCCGAGAGTGAAAGACAATAAAGCAACTTGATCGATAGCCCATCCAAAATGGCCTATGAATCAACAAACAAAATCTTCTACGTCCTGTCCCATGTGACCAGCATCCCGGTTTGTTCCATATTTACCTGCAACTCTTTGATTTTCTCAGCTTTCCCAACTGGACTCGTCTCTGCAAACACGGTATTGATTCCAACTTTCTTGGCAATTGCCGTGGCCGTCGACCAATTGTCTCCTGTCACCATGATACTCGAGATGTTCATGGACTTCAAATATGAAATGACATGCTCTGCCTCTGGTTTTGGAGGATCCATCACGCTGAAAGCTCCACTAATTGCACCATCAACGGCCACTAAGACACAGGTCTGTGCTTGATGCTCAGAGTCTGACATGTACTCCTCAACCTCAGGACGTATTGGAACCTGGAGTTTCTGCATCAATCTCTTGTTCCCAACCAACACCACTTTCCCTCCGACATTTCCACTCACACCAGCACCTGGATGGACCTCAAAGTCATTCACCTCGACATGGTCTGTCTGGAACCCATACTGCTGGCGCAGCCTCTTTGCATGCTCCACAACAGCCTTTGCCAAAGGGTGCTCACTGTTGGCCTGCACGTAAGATTCAAGCAAAGGATCGGTACGATTAAAAATATACGACTAGCAAACTTTTAAATCAGTCTCACCCTCTCTCTAAGCATCAACTCCCATCCAACAAATTTAATTCTACATTGCTCTCAAGCATTCAACAATGCCTACCAATAAAATACAGGATACCATAAATTGTGGAAAGCATATACTCTACACTAGAAGGGCAAAGAGTCTTATTGCTCACTTCCGCAGCAGCAGCCATCTCATATATATGATGTACAGGCACTTTAGAGAAGATCATTGAATTCACTACAACTGGCTTTCCAACTGTAAGAGTTCCTGTTTTATCAAAGATGACAGTTTTCACCTGCAGGGTCAAAATTAAGGCCAGTGATTGTCTATAATTATTAACAGTTGTTATGCCACCATGTTATACCCGTACGAAATTTCAAGTCCAACTAGACAGAAAAACAGAGAGTAGTGAGACAAGAATGAGAAATCCCCTTTTGATTTTCTAATTTTTTCAATTATATGCAGAAGATGACTGCTTGCCTTGTGTGCCTTCTCGAGTGCATTTCCACCTTTAATGAGAACTCCTTGAGAAGCACCTTTTCCAGTAGCTACCATAACCGCTGTTGGAGTTGCAAGTCCAAGGGCACAGGGGCAGGCAACCACTAACACTGAAATCCCAAACTGAAGTGCTAGCTCAAACCCATCCATGGCCTTTGGAAGCCAACTCCTCGGGTAAATATGAGCCTCCCCTGGGATGAACCAACCAAGCCAAGTAAGGAATGCTGCAACCACAACCTAGACATAGATGTGAAGGCACAAGAGGGATGTTAGTCATGGTTTTTCAACTGTTGAAAACACAGTTGTAATAGCAGAACTTTTGCATGTTCTTGCAGTACAGGAATTAATCATGACACTAGCAACCCTTGGAGAAGTAGTTCAGAGAAACAGAAGACTGTTCATATGATCAGACAGAAGAAATTGAGAAAGGAATAGGATCCATGTTGAAGATATAGGCTGAGAATATGTGATGCAAAGTGGAAATTGAAGTAAAATCTATTCATTTCCAAAGTTGGAAAGTAGTAGAAGATTAAAAAACAAGTAAAAACGATCAATGAAGAATTCTACAGTAAGACAATAGAGGTGGATGGATACCAGGTGAGTAGTGGGATAAAGGCAATTCAACCAATTACTTCAGCAAGTCAAAGTTCCAGTCCATGTGGGGAGGGGTGTTTGTGGGGGGAAAAACCTTATGACCTGATACACTAGACTTTTATATTATCTGGGTTGTCATTCATATATATCCTGCATTGGCAATACAGACTTTCCAGGTAGACCCTTCTTCACCCAACAATTAGTTACTTTTGTAGAGGAAAATAAATAGATTGAACAGATATAATTATCAAGTTGCATTGGTAACTGAGCCATATATTTATGCAGTAGTCAACGATAAAGCTGACAAACAAAAGGACTTTCATTAGATTGTACAAATGAGCAAACGTGAATCCTTAAGTGGTTGGTTTGTCTAATTGATTAACAAATAGAAGATGGGGATATTTACTTATGTACACTTTTGTCACTATCCTGATTTAGTAGAAAACACCAGCCTGGCATGCAATAGACATTACAGGGAAACATGGTTGTCAAGGTGACTGCCTAGACGGAAAGGCAGTTCCCAAGCCCAAGGTGACCATATGCCTTAATGGGCCTTAAAAAGGCTTCCCAAGGTGCTGCTTTGGCGGGCTAGGTGGCCCAAGGCAGCCACCTTCATGCCCTGGGTCTGCTGACCCACCAGGAATCCAAACCGGATCCGGCTATTTCCAAATCTATTATAAACCCACCCTGACCCTTTGATCCCCCATTCCCCCATCCCTGTGATACCCGTGCCATAGTTGTCAAGGCGGTTACCTAGGCACCACCGCCTAAGTGACCAGGCACCGGGCCACTTTATCTAGGCCCAAAAAGGCGACCTAGGCGCCCGCTAAGGCGGGTCAGGTGGTCCACGGTGCCCGCCCGCCATCTGGCTTGGCTCACCAAGTAATAGGATCCGGACCCGGATCCTATTATTACCCGGCGGATCCTCTATTTTCTATGATTTTCATGTTTCTGCTTTCTAATTATCCTCTATTTTATATTTGAAGTTTAAACTTCAGTTACCTTTTAGCAATTTCATCAGGTTTTCACATTTGATTTTGTGTTATAATTTGCACTCCACATGCTAGAAATTGAGGTTACCCACTCACTCACGAGTGGAATAGGGTACTTCTACTATGAACTAAAGAATTTTAGCAAAAATACATGCATAGAATTTAGAGGAGCCCACCACCATAAAAGTGCAGCTTCACCTTATAATTGATTTTTCCTGAGCTATATGCGCATGCCAAAAGAAGAGAATTATAGTTTTCTTATAAATAGTGTCCTTTAAAAAAAATTGAAGATGCACAAAAATCTGTATCAACTGTTTGATAGAGTGGCATAATGCAAGTTGAAGTGCATAGTTAATTCAAATTTCATGAAGTCTGAAATGTAAACCTTGAGGCGGGGTGGGGTGGGTGAGGGGTGGGTAAATGAGGTTACATTCTTCTACCTCAATTTGGCTGAGGAATCTCTCATGAACTTGCTGCCTAAGCAGCTGCCTAAGCACTTGGGCTCCCAGGGGACCAACGTTCACCTTGGTCGCCTTGTCGACATGGCAACTATGACCCCCACTCCCACCTGCACTAGGGTTTCAAGTGGGAGCCGCAACCAAGATGATCACTGCCGACCTCCACCACTGTCGCCGCCAACTTGCAGCCGCCGTCGGCGGCGCAAACCTGCAGCCGCCGTCGTCGCTGTCCACAATCGCCGTCGCCGCCGTCGCCACCAATGATGTCTCCGGTCACCCTTGTCTGCAGTACCACTGTCTCCCACTGCCAGTCACTGCCGTGGACAGGTTCCTCTCACTCTCTCTCTCTCCCTCTCTCTCTCTCTCATGCACAAGGGCTTTGCCCCCCTCTATCACTGTGCACATAGACAACCTAAAGGGGCTTCAACCCCCCCTTCTCTTTCTCTCTCTCACACACATACACAAGAGGCTTTGGCCCCCTTTCTCACAGACACACATCACACACTGCCTCTCTCTCTCTCTCTCCCCCTCACACACACACGCAGTGAGGCAGAAAGACTTCGCACCTCTCACTCTCTGTCCCCCCCTATCACTTTCACACCTCTCACTTTCTTTGCCTCTATGTCCCGCCCTGCCCCCTCTGTCTCGGTCCCTCCCCCCTCTCTGTCTCACCATGAGACAGAGATTCTCACACCTCCCCCAAACCTGAGCCCAAGGGGCTACTTCTTCCCTCTCTCTCTAACTAATTTATTAATTTAGCCTTTTAAGTTTTAATTTGAATTTGGTATGTTCTGAATTTGTTGTTCCAAGCATTATTTGTAGAATTTTGGAAGAAGTTGACAAACATCGAGTTAGTATTTTCTTCATTCCAAAAGTTCCATTTTATTGTTATTTTTATCTGAAAATTAATTTTGATATTTCATTACAATGTCATTTTTATTAGTTTTCATTTCTATTTCACACTAGTGTTGTTTCCTATATTTATAATGATCATGATAATTTTTGTATAGAAAATTATATATATATATTTCTTGCTAGATGATTTTATGAACTCTAAGTACTTGAGGACCTCAAATACGCCTTAGATCGCCTTACCGCCTTGACAACCATGCAAGGAAAGAATAGTACATAATGGCCAGTAGACAATACAGGGAAAGAATAGTACATGATGGCCACACATAAGCATCATTTTTCATCCTCAAGATCTCTACCTTTCCAAGGGCCCTGTTTCATCTCTACAAAGATCGAGAATAAGAGGGGATAGAGATGGAGGAAGATGAATATGATGATTGAGGAGGGGGAGGAAGAGATGAGGATGACGGTAGAGGTGAAGAGAAGGAAAGGAGGGAGAGAGAGAGAATCTCCTGATCTCTCTGAGATACCAATGACCTCTTTTCTCTAACATAGTAACATGCCAAAATAAAGATAAAAGATGGACCAAAGTTCAGGCTAAGGTAATCAAGCATTTGTAGGCAAGGTTCAAAAATAATCAGCATCAGGGTCATGATTGCCAGCCTTGGGCTGCTGCCCTCTACAATCCCAACCTTGCCCAAGCTCATCTTAGCGAGCTGTGATTAATCATATCTATTTTATAAATATTAGAATGTCCCTAATAACTATTCTTGTAAGGGATTTTATACACTTCTACAATCCATCCCCCCCTCATATATACTTTAAACTCCTCCCCCACCCCACCCCAATCTCACCATAGGCAAGATCTTTCTCACTTTTCTTCCATGATTGATGAGATGTCAGCAAGGGTCAGGGTGTCAGGGGGGGCATTAGGTCGGGTGTTGAGACTCGGCCACTCAGGACAGTGTAATTATTAGGATTGATCGGGTCTTCTTTGTTCCTTTTGGATCAGGACTGGGGGAGTATGGAGGGGTCAAGACCCAGGAGGCTTTAAACACTAAAGGATCCGAGCCAGATCAGTCCGATCCCAGCTAGTCCCAGGCCAAACCCGGGCAGGATCAGCTGATCCCATCATGGGGTCAGGGATCATGGACATGGGATCCAATCCTTGGAAATCCCTCTATAAGAAATTAGGTTGGATATACCAGAGATGCATCATCCTTGTCAAGGGCCAGCCAATTGAGACACACAAGAATTACTCAGCACTATGGCAGTCATGGTTGGAGAATCCACAGCTAGAAAGTCATCAAAAGGGAAAATGAAGCAAACATTTTTCTTACATTAGCAAAGATAAGATATGAGGAATGAGAAACAAGTAAATCACTGTACAAGATTAAATAGCTAGAGCTATGAGCCATCTTTGATTTGTTATTGAAGGTGGGATGGTAAGGAAGATTTACAGAGGCCACAAATGTGTATCTATTGGAACCAGAAATCTTATTCTTCACATCAGCATCAAGGACAATAAAGCAACAGTTAGAAATCCTGATAGGCCTTCACTGTGTGCAATTGCAAAGCAGGGCTAGGATGGCAGTATCGGCCGAAAGCGATACGTTTCGGCCGAAACGTATCGGTTTCGGCCCATACCGAAATTGTTTCGGACCTGCTCACTGTAGCAGGTCCGAAACTAAAAATAAATAAATGATTTCAGGCGAAACCGGTCCGAAACCGAGAAACCGACGTGCTCACTGTAATTTTGCCTTTTTTGAATGTTTTGAACCGGTTTCGGTCCTGGCCGAAACCGGTACTGCCATCCTTGAAGCAAGGAGACCCTTGAGAAACAAAACCACACCAAGAAGCTACCATTCATCAGATAATGGAGAATATGAATTATAACATTATAAAACACATCTTAGTTGATTGCAAAGTTGTGTTCTTCAGTCTCAATTGAAGATTTCCCACACATAACAACCGGCTTAAACATGAAAAGACCCATCTTGCATCAAAAATACATGAGACGTCAATGATAAAAATATGATGATGAGCCTTCCAAACGGATCCTCACTTCCAATTACAGGAACTAATGATCAAATATTCTGCATGATTTCACCAATTTTTCTTGTGCTGTCCCTTCACAGACATGGAATATTGATATTCCTAATTCATGTTGCAAAAATCCATTACTTTTTCAACGATCAGAAGATTCAGAACTTCAGGAAGTTAATACAAAGAACTTACTGTAGGAACAAAAAATTTGGAAATCCTGTCTGCTAGCTTCTGAACAGGGGCCCTAGCTAGCTGAGCAGCTTCCACTAATTGAACAATTCGAGACAATGCTGTCTCTGATCCTACATGAGTTACCTTAACAAATATGCATCCATTCTCATTCACTGTCCCACCAATAACCTGCATGTAAATCAACAGTAAATTATAGATACAAGATGCATCAGAATGCATAGACAAGGCTAAGCAGGAGAAGAAAGATTAAATTATAAACTAAAATAATGCAAGGACCTTGTCTCCAGGTCTCTTTGATATAGGCCTCGCTTCCCCAGTGATCATACTCTCATTAACATGGCTCTGGCCTCGTATAACAACACCATCAACAGGAACCTTTGCACCAGGAACTATCTTAATTATGTCATTTCTTTGTATCAGTTGTGTACTGATTTCCATTTCTGATGCCACATTTCCATCTCTATCAAGACTTAGTAAAAAGGCAGTATCAGGAGCAAGATCTGTCAACTTTGCTAAAGCATCTGATGTCTTCCCCTTTGCCATCACTTCAAGATATTTGCCCAAGAGCATAAAAGATATTAGCATTGCACTTGTCTCAAAGAAATCCTGACCTTCAAATGAGCTTGAAGTTGATGCTTTGACAACAATATATATAGAGTAGAAATAGGCAGCATTTGTTCCCAGTCCAACAAGAACATCCATGTTAGCAGAACCTCGTTTCAGTGCATGATAGGATCCAGCATAAAATCTGAAACAAGATCCAGAGTTATGGCTATCATCCTAAAGGGCAATGGCAGATATCAATTCCAAAGTCAAGACAAGAAGATAAACTAGCTAAAGAGGGGATACAACATAGCCAAGGAAATATCAATTTAAATAAATTGTGTGACAAAAAACATGGCGTAGCATTAAGTAATAATCTGGAAATTTTATATTAACAAGTAAAATAAGAATTACTTAAGGATAAAGTAATGGGAAATTTTCTAATATTGGCATGTGATTTCCAATATCTATCACTAATTCCTATTTTTTCATTAACATTAGCATTCAAAAAATAGCAACAGAATTATAGTAACAGTATGTAATAAACATCATTGGATTTTATAGTGGTAATTAACAATGGTTTAGCAAAATACTTCAACAGAAAAGAAAACAATCTGGGTGTTTCTTCAGCCATGATGAACTGTTGTAGCATTGCTCTGTTCAACACCTATATAATTAGTTGAGTTCCTTAGTGCCGGGAATTATGGAACATGAGCCAAAACAAAGCAATGACAAGGGATATAATAACAATACCAAAAGTACTTGCAACAAGAAGATATACGGCTTCGAACCTATGTTTATTCTCTAGATATATGTGTTTCCTCAAGTAATTTAACTTTCAAATAAGCTTGTAGAGTGACAATAAACAACAGGCATAAAATGTTGCATTTGAAGTTCATTAACAATATAACCACTCAGTAATCCTGCTCTGGAGTTTAACAAAAGAACTAAAAATTGCCTATTCATAGAAAGTCAACACTCCATGGTGCTTAAACATATCGTTATGCAATTCACATTATCACAAAAAGGTCTTCTCATCTTCAAAATACATGTGTCAAATTTCATAATAATGTGTCCAATTTTACCAGGTCAAATGTGTAAAGTCCATGGAACTGGTATTGGCAAAAACTTTATTAATGTTCAAGGATAAAAATTACCAGGCTGGAGTAGCATTAACAGTGAGTTATTCATGCATACCTCCAACCAATGATGAACTGAACAGGAGTGCAAAGCACCCATCTGAGTAACATTCCAATACTGAGGTTATTGTAGATCTTCTCATTTAACGAATTTCCAAAGGGTTGGAGCATAGGAAGCACCATGGAGAAGAGAAAAACTGGAACTGAGAAAAGGCAGCTCCAAAGGAATTGGTCACGATATATACGAATCTGATGCTGTCTTTCTGCTTCTCTCCGTTTCGGAGGTGTATACAAGCTAGCATGGTAGAAGTTGGGCCCATGGCCAGCCTCTTGAATGCATTGTATAAGAGATCTTGGACCAGTCAGGTCAGGATCATAGGTAATAGTTACCTTGTGGTTTACTTCATCCATTTCTACATTATTAACTCCTTGAAGAGCCTCAAGAGAAGCTTGAATGACGATCACATCTTCAGGGGAATGAACACCTTCAATTCTTAGATGAATCTTATTCACATCATCACCAGAGCTAATGAGATCAGTTCCAAATCCAGCATTTTCTATGACTTCTATGAGGTGGTCCGAGTCAGTAATGTTGGGGTCAAAGTAAACTTTTGCTTCCTCAAGTGCAAGACCAACAACAGCCTTTTTCACACCCTCAGCCATACGAAGAGCTTGCTCAATAGATTCAGAACAGCTTGTGCATGCCATTCCCTTAATTCTAAAGCGGCACACTGCTACATCTTGTTCTGGAAACTCGTCAACTTGAAAGCCTAAATCTTCAATTGCTTTTCTGATTGCATTCACCTGAGGAACCATTTTAGTTCAAATAATTTTAAATTTAGCAATACTCCTGCTAAGGAACTGCAAAGTAAAGTATTCATTGTGCCGAGTAAATGTCGCCAACAACAAAAAAAGCAACAAACTGTAAAACATTGAATCCAAAACCCACATAGAAGATATTAACGAACAGAGCATATTCAGTCTGACCCAGGCTGACACAGCAGCTGGACTTGAAAGATACACTTTTTTTAAGAAAGGGCTTCACTCACATATGTATGTGCATGTGTATATAACTATGAAAGATTGAGGAAGGTAAGCAGCAAATTTGTGAAAGCCAAATATGATCACTGTATGGATTCAGGATGGAAATAGATGCACCAAATTGATGACAGCCTCAGTTAAAACATCAAGAGATATGAATTTCAAAAGGCCTAGTGAATTACAATATGCATGATTCTGCTTCAATATTCAGACTTTTGTTATCTCCCGGCATCCCATTTTGGCAACATCCCAGATTCTGGTAAGAATGTGTGGAGTAGAGCTACATTCCATTTGGCATGGTGTACTGCTGCCCATTTTGTGTAAGCTAACTCTGCTAGTTTTTATATAGTCACATGAATGTGAATTAAAGGTGCCTGGTAGTATGTCCAGCTAAATCACTGAGGATATGAAGTCAACCATGCATTGGAGGATGAGAGCAACAGGAACATGTAGAAATTTTACGTGTTGCATGTGAAACTACAAAATATACATGCACCAAAATTCTATGAATTGTTCACCAGAAATTATCACTAAGGATATTCAAAATCTCATAGCCAAAATCCAAAAGTAATCCCCATATAAATTATCACTTGAAGAAAATAAACATGCTATCATTCACTAGCTCGTAAAAAAAATCAGAAAATTCTGTACATTGTTGGTGGACCTTCTACTGTTAAAAGTTTCTTCCATAAAAACAAATAGTCACATAACAAGGATACATTACTACATAACAAAAGTAAAAGAGCAAAAAATTCGGAGTTGCAATTGTAAGTGTTGCCAAAAACTATTAACGCCATGGTAAATTACATAAACGAGTACCTAAGGCACCTTGAATACCTTGATACTTTCTATTTCTAATGGCATAGACTTATCAAACAGGGGAACATGAAGCCTTTAGCATGGACTATAATCAGCTTACACTGATTGATTCCGGTCTGTATATAATCACTGCTTGACCTTGAAGTGGTGAGACTGCAACACTCTTGACTCCGTTGAGCTTCCCCACAACACTTTCTATAGGTTCTGCACACGATGCAGACTTAAAGCCCTGAATTTTCAACAAGACAGTCTTTGTCTTCCCGCTCTGTTTCCGTGAAGGCTGGTGGACATTGACTATGACACTCTCTGAAGATTGTAGTAATGGTGCTTTAAGATCACCTCCCCCATTCAATTCCATTTCTCCCTGAAACTTCTGTCTGATCACCTATAAGAATATAAGAAAATGAAAGAAAAGTTATGGCACGACGTAGTTATAGTACATACAGGACCTACCTTAAATCCCATTAACTAAGAACAAAATCCGCGAACTTGACTCGTTGAATTTACAATTCCTGCCCGAAGTTCCCACAGCTGGAGTGCAGTTTTAAAAAAAAAGAACAAGAAAAAACCATTAATCTGCTAATCAAATCCCATCCTGAAGTATTCTTTTCATATTTTGCATTTTGCTTGCAGAAAAATTCCAAAACCATGCGTGCACACGCACACCACAGACGGAGAGATTTTGCAGTAAATGGATCCACACGGTCCCAGCAGAGAGGGTGACTACGTCGTATGCTTGTCTGCTATTGAAATCCAAACCGAACAGCGCACAACTAGGAGAGGAAGACCATCCGACACCATAGCGTTCTCGCCTCCAGGAATCGGCCAAAACGAAATCAACGACAAAAACTACAACGAAAACAGGCCTCTCGAATATTACCTTCCGGCAACCCACACGGAGAACGGAATAACAAGGTAGAAGCAGCAGCCTCCGACGCCGACGGGAGCAGGACTCCACCCGGCCCCAAAGAACCTCCGGGTCCAGCGCCGGGAACGAACGGGGCTAGGGTTTCAACTCTGCCCTCCACAGGGGAGACGTGAGAACGAGGCGGACGGCAGCACACATCCAGGGGGGAACTCCAGATGGCATTTGCAGCGAAACGCGCCGTCCAAACCACCCCCACCTTTTATAGTCCTACCACCACTGCCCGCTCGCTACCCACCCCCGACCCTTCTCTCCGGCGTCCCTTCCTGCGCCCTCCCTTTTTTTTAAATTTTCGAAACCCCAACGTCCTCCGTACTCCCTGTGAAAACAATGTTCACGGAGGAATGTTTTTTTTATAAAAAAAAGGACCTTTTTTTCTTTTATTTTGTATTTTTTATGGGTGTGGGGAGGTGGCGCAAGCAGGACGGTGCGAGTCACGTGCAAGGTACTGAGACTAGAAAGCCGGCGAATCTACGTGGTACGCACTATAAAGTCTGACCGCTCGTATAGTTTCTTTCTGTCTCTTTGTGGTGGCTCTCCGCCAGTTCCCACCTCCCCCACTCACCGCAGGGCGAAGGCGCAGGCCACCAGCAATACCCCGCATCGCAATTGGTTCGAGCCGTGATCACGGTTTGTTGACCCGGTGCAGAGTTGTCTCGACTCGTATGACTTGATCTGATTCAAGTTAAGATCGGGTTAATCGGGCTGTGGGTCGTCATCGGATCATCTATTATTTTAATATTATATTATATTTTATATATAATGTCTCTTTTTTTATTTTATTATATTATTTTATATGTATTATATATATATAATAATTTTTTAAAACGAGAGAAATTGAATCAGATCGAGACGGGACCGATCTGATCCGATCTAGGCTGAGATCGAGTCGACCGAGTTAACAAACCTTAATTGTGATATATTTCGCCGAACACGGGGAGCGTGAGCATGGCGGGCCTTGACTCGTGTTCTCCTAGGCACGCGCGGTTTTGAACCAGTGGCGACTCGGACCCTCTTGAAGACAAATCTTGATTTGTATTGGCCACGGAGGATCCAGTGCAATACTTCTGATTCGCATTCAGCCAACATCCAAGTCGTACACATCTTCTTTTTCTCTGATAGTAACAAATATATAGTCCATGTATCTTGATAATTAAATTTCAGCCGATTAATATTCAAGAGTGATTTTTATAATCACATATATTGAATACGCACAAATTTAGAATGTTTCTTTCGAGATATTATCTTCACTACATGTATGGACGGTTAGGGTTTTATCATTTTTATGTTAAAAGAGTTATCAAAGTAGAAGATTTAAATCTTACTTATAAATACACATCCATCTTTATAATTTCATATATGAAATTTGTTGAACCTCTTTCTTAAGTTTTTATACTATCTCCCAGTAAAAATGAACTTTGTATTTATTGAGACGAGATTCTCACAAATGATGTCAATGAGACGTACAAATTTAGAATGTCTCTTTTGAGATATCGTCCCCGCTACGTTCGAGGACAACTAGAGTTTTATTCTTTTTTATTGATAAAAATATCTTCAAAAGAAAAGACTTGACTCTTACTTATAAATAAATATCTATCTTTATGATTTTTAATATGAGATCTTTTAAACCCCTTCTTAAACCTCTACATGTACCAATCTTAGGAGTACGTCGATCACAAACTTAAGAACATGTTAATGAGAAGCTACCTTTGAATATGTGATATTTGGACAATCCTCGTTCTATTTGGAGTAAGGAATGTAAATCTAAGTCACGTACAAGTCATGGTATTTCTAAGAATGCGCTAATTGAAAACTATTTTCAAATAAAAAATATTCTGATAAAATAATATAAATTACAGAGTCGATAGTGATTATTGATTATAGAGTATCTAGACTATTGAGCATCAGAGACCCAGGGGGGGGGAGCTGCTTGGGTACCTATCCAGAGGACCAACAGCCCAAAAGATGCCACGTCACTAATGGGCACCTTTCTAGTACCATGTGAGTTTGCACTCCTCATCCCTGCATCAGTTGAGATAATGTCATTATGTGACGTCATCCGCACAGTAACCTTTGTAGATAGACTTGACCAAATTTGATCACCCAATCCACATGTTGAGGACGGGGTGCGAGTGAGCTCACCGCCCCCCCCCCCGGGTTGACGTGGCGAGTTGGGGAGTCTTCTGTTGGTCAATCACAGGGGAGTGTTTCGGCACTGCTGCTGGGTCCTCTCCCCCCCCCACCCCCCGGCCTTGCGCTGCTAAACATCGTCCGTTGGCTCGACGTCTGAATAGATCGATTCGCATCCTTCGCCAGTATACTCCAACGAATCTTGAATCAACAGATGAATCATGAGTTTTATATGTATGGTACGTGAATAGATCCAACAATGAGATACCTACACCATGGTTCCGTGCGTCCGACCAACGAAGATGCATCGTATATTCATATTTCTTCGTCTTATCAATCATTTGCTTGTTCAAAAAGGGTATGCTATTATCTATATTTGGAAACATTTGGGGGGGGGGATTGTGACCTCGAAATTTTCACCTTTAAAAATGTTTTCAAATGTTATCATGTCTCGTCAAATATTGTAAAAGATGCTATTTAAAAATAGATATAGAAAGAAAGAAAAAAAAGAGCATAAAAATCTACACAAATTACTCCAATTTTATTTCTTCTCTCTCTAAGAGGTTTTGGCAAAAAAACTAAAATCACTACGCGTTTCCAAACGCAAAGGCTCTGGGCCTGGGGCACTATTGTGATCATTCAAGTCACATGCAACACATTTATAATTTAATTCTCCTAATATATATAACTCTCTCAAAAATAGCTACAACACCGTATCTTAGTTTATCTTTTTCAACCGCCATGTGAAGAAATGGCATTATCTCGTTCTACAATCAGCCTCCTCTCTCTCTCTCTCTCTCTCTCTCTCTCTCTCTCTCTCTCTCTCTCTCTCTCTATATATATATATATATATATATATATATATATATATTCTTAGAAATTTTTATTTACATAGCTGCACTATAGTTTACACGATTATAATATAAGTTACTAATTATATAAATAAAGATATATTTACACAACGTCTCTATAGTTTATACAATATAATGTAATTTTATACAAATATGTAATGTGACATATTCATAGATGAAAGTTGTATGTTACACAAATAAGACTATACTTACGTCATTATGTTATCATTTATGAAGAGGCTTGATCTCGTGATGAGCCATATACCGTCCGATCAGGGGTGATCAAGAGGGGTAGCCACCTCGAGTTCGATTTCTGCAAGCAGGGAAAGAAAGCAATCAGAGGGGCCGGGGTGGAGATCCTGGGAAAAACTCTCCGATGCTTAAGTCAGCAATGGTAAGAGCTGGTGGAGTGAGAATGAGGCAAAGGGGGTGATGAGCACAAGATTGCTCTTCACCAATGAAGTGGGTGGAAGTGGCTTACCTTTCCGGAGGGCTTCTTTGGATTTATATAGTGATTAATTCTGTTTCCGGGGAAAGGGAAGAGACAGGACTTAGGGGGCGTTATCCCTCGGATGCGGGCTTTCCACCGTTTGAGGACGCTCACCCTTCTCTCAATCCCCGGGACATCCCCCGATCAGTTACGCCTGGTTGACCCTTTGGTATTCCCCGAGCGATAGGAGGTACTGTTATTCGGGCCCTTGAGCCAGAAAGCTTTGTGGGATATGTTGGCCAGAATGAGTTGGGCTTCCCAATGAGTTGACCCAATAAGGGGACTATCACTCGTTGGGCTCGGCCGATTTTGTTAGGCCGTATTGGGCCACATATTTTTTGGGCCGTAAATCTATCCCTCTCCACTTGCCCCCCCTACTCCCGAGCCTGGGGATGGGCTCGGAGAGTAGAATACATCAGGGCTGGGGCTGTGGCTCGGATGGGCATTGGCCGTTGCGAGCTGTCCCTGCTTCGAGGCTTCGAGGGCCATTAATACAGCTGCCCTACCATATTGGGGCTCGAGCGTGATGATGATGTATCATGCGTTGGTTCGGGGGCGCCCTCCTTGCAGTCTGAAATGACGCGGCGGTTCTTCTCAGGGCCGTTGAGGGCCGATAAATACTTAGTGTGCTTGTGTTCCACGTTTTCTCCGTTTAGGGCTTTTCCTCCCCTTTTCGCTTCAGCACGTCCTTAGTGGGATTTATGGGCCAAGCAGATAGTCAGAGGGAGCAAGAGATAGCTAGAGCTTTCACAGAGTTAGCAGAGATTACTACGGAGGCGATTCGCCAGCTTCCTCCGCCTGCCCGCTAGTCGGATTCTAACGTTCTTTCTTCTTCTCTTCAATCTTCCACGGTGGAGCATGAAGAAGCCGAAGTTTAGGAAATCGAGCAGGAGGTGGGAAGTTTGGGTCCAGCGTCAAGCCGACACCTTCGCAACGAGCTGACTGAGCCGGAGGTGAAGGACCTTGAGATTCGCTTCAAACTTCCATGGTGATACTTCTTCTCTCCAGCTAAATCCCATGAGTCTAGCCTGGGCACCCGTTCGGGCTTTTTCTGTATCTTCCTTCTGGCCTGGAAGTGTTGCTTTTGTCTTCCTCTTCACCCCTTCGTTGTCAATCTGTTGGGATTTTATCAGCTGACTCCCGTCCAATTGGTCTCCAACACCTATACCTTCATTTTTTTCTTTCATCGTTCTTTGCCGTTTGTGCGGCCTCGCCGCATCCCTTGATCTCTTTCACACTTTTTATGAGCTGAAGGAGCATACCCATGCCGGGAAGGGTTTCTTTTACCTTCAGGCCAGGAGAGAGATGAGTTGTGTTACCCTCTTCCCTCGGGATTCTTCACACAAATTAAGGGTGGAAAACCCAATATTTTTGGGTAGGGTCCACCAAGGGTATCAGTTGGAACTTTTCCGCTGAGCCAAGTTACCAGCCTATATTCCCTGCGAAGTACCCGGTGATCTCCTCAAAGACTGAGGAGGAGATTAAGATTCTTCAGGGTAATCGACAGTCAACCGTGGAGCTGATGACTTTGGTCAATATCGAGTGTTATGCACGCCGCGCGCTGTCTCCCGAGGGTAAGGATCTTGGTGCTCAACATTGTACATCCATTTGCTGGCTGGTTAAGCTCCTATTGATGATTTATTTTTGGGGGGGAAGAGCCGATATGCGGCGTTGATGGGGATCGTCAAACATCCGCAGAGCTGGAGGTCGACGACCAAGCGGGGGCAGTTACCTAAGACGCACCCCTGGTCCCCGAGGGCCCCTCTACTGCCCGAGACAATGGTAAGCGAGTGACTCCGGAGGTGGAACCAGGGCGACGGGGGTCCAAGCACAAGGACCCCGGGGAGCGGTTGATGTTGGCCTCGATGAAGGCCTTGACCGCCAAGCCGGGGAGGCGGAAGAAGACGAAAGTTCCTCTCCCGACTGAGAAGTCTCCCAACCGAGGGCGCCCGTCGCTCGGCATCTCTGGTCCCCCCGCCGGAGGCGTCGGCTTCAACCGTTGGGACCCCTGCCGAGCCTGCCGGAGCGCGTGGAGAGGAAGAGGTTGGCCCTGGGGTCCCGTCCGGGCTAGGCACCGCAGTTTCGAGCCTAGGAACTTCCGCGGGGGATGTCCCGGCGCCTACACATCCGGAGAGGAGTCCTGCCTTTCAACGGGGGAGATTCGTCCTCCAGGCCTCTCTCTTCTGTTCTTCTTATTTTTTCCTGCTTCTTCTTGCCGTCACCATCAATTCTTGATGGAGCCTTTTATTATTTTTCTTTACTGATACCATCTCTTCTAGACTCCCGGAGCAGACTAGGTCGATCGCCTTGTTACCTGAGCCAGTTTCCACACTTGGTGGAGTCAGTGGCTCGGTCTGAGGCTGCTAACCTTGTCTGCACCGAGCTATTCGCTCCTATTGTACCAATTTTTTTATTGTACTGGCTACGGCCTATCTGATGTACTCAAGCAATAAAGACGAGGATTGTTATCTCGATTTACTTTTTACACGTATAGCAGAGCTCAAAAATAAAACTTGCGTAATGCCTTAGCGTTCCAAGTTTGGGGGATTGGCTTCCTTTCCATGGTGGACAATCGATAAGCTCCTTTTCCGAGCGTCTCGACTACTCGGTAGGGGCCTTCCCAATTAGGGGTCAGCTTTCTCACCGCCTCCAGTGGTTGAGAGACTTTGGCCCTTCTCAGGACGATGTCTCCCGGTTGGAACTATCTATCTCGGACCCGGGCGTACGTTGTAGTAGCGAGTCATGCGACGTTGGTATTCCGTAACTCGGATTCTCGCAATCTCGCGCATTTCGTCTGCCAGGTCCAAGTTTTATAATAACTTCTGCTCATTTGGCTTGGGCAAGAAGTTGATAACCTGAAGAGAATGGCTACCGATCTCCAGTGGAATGACTGCCTTCATGCCGTATACTAGTTGGAATTGAGTTTCACCTGTGGTAGCTCTCAGAGTGGTTCGGTACGACCATAGTATGCTAGGTAATTCCTCAAGCCAATTACCCTTAGCTTTCTCGAGCCTGGTTTTGATATCTTTGATGATAGCTTTATTGGCATTAATTCTCGACTAGTCCGTTGTGGACGCACTTTCAGAACACTTCTTTTATTTAATTTATTTATTCATTTGTTTATTCATTTATTCAGTTTATTTGGTGCGTGGGCGTGCCAGTCACGTAAGTGACGATTTATTCGGACTTCGAGGAAGCCCTTGGTGCGCACCGTCTGACTAATCAGACGATAGTGAGTATCGTGTCGGGACATAAACCCATCGTGCCGTAAAGGCCACGACGTTAATTACATCCCCACGGAGAGGGGAAAACCCTTGATTGATTTTCAAAAAAAAGGGCCCTATGGCCTAGAATTAACATTAATAAAATGAGATCATGAAATTCGCGAACCGCGTGGAAATGCCCCTTGATGTCATAAACGCTTAAATCATGTTGGTCGCTTGTTGATCATTAATTCATGTTCGGACGGAAGTCCGTGTTTGTAGCACAATAAAGCCAGAAATAAACATGTACGAGTGTCTGTCGAGTGCATGGCAAGTTTAATAAGAATGCGGAATTAGATCCCGGTAGAAATGGGTCAAGTTTGATGAACTATTGGCCCGAGCAATGTCGGATCATGACTATGTCGGGATAGTTCCTGAGATCCAAATTCGACATAGCGGGGTGACATTGATATTCCATTCACCGGGTCCGGAGAAGCGGGGTTCGGAGCGGCCATTATTTTCGTTGTTTGGTTATTTGATCTATTTATTTAATGTATTATTTTTTGGGTTTTTACATAAATATCCCTCTAAATATCGGTTATGCCAAATATACCCCTCATTTGAGTATATTATCAAAAATATCCTATATTTAATCTTAAATATTGCAACTATGCCCCTGTAATTTATTGACGTCAACGGGAGGCGAATATTCCGTGAAATATCTTATCTATCGTCATTAATTGTAGTGAAATGAGGGATATATTTGGCATAATCGATATTTAGAGGGGTATTTATGTAAAAAATCTAAATAATTTTACTGCTTAACTCATGTTTAACTCAAGTTAAATCAACGAAGGTTACGGTAGGGGCATAGTTGCAACATTTAAGATTAAATAGAGGATATTTTTGATAATATGCTCAAATGAAGGGTATATTTGACATAACCGATATTTAGAGGGGTATTTATGTAAAAAATCCTTATTTTTTTGTTATTATTATTTTTTTGAGATGCATCATGCATGGATGTATCATTTTTTTATTTTTATTTCTGTTATCATTTCCTTTTTGTTAGTTTATTTCGTCATTTCATTTATTTTTTATTATTTTTATTATGTTATTCTCCCTTTTTGTTTTGGCTTTATGATGTTTATTCATTATTTTATTGTTTTTATTGTTTTGCTATTGTTTATCTGGTTATTTATCTATTTATTTGTTTTGTTATGTTATTGTTTTTTAAATTGACTTGATCTATCTTCTTTTTTTTTAATGGTGGACATAATGCATAAATGAAAATGAATATAATAAAAGGTTAAAACGCAAGGGAACAGTGCCCGCGCCTATTCACATGGCCTGCATGCTTTGCATTTTTTTTTTTTGTGTTGTGTGTGTTACGTAATGTTACGTGAATGCATGTGTTAAGTGTTTTGTGTTGTGAGTGTAGTGTGTTAACGTGTTTCGTATATGTTAAATATGTGTCAAGTGGGTTTAGTGTATTGCGTGGGTGGAGTATTAGTGGGCGTGCCGCGTGCATGGGTTTGTTAGATATATCACGTGTGTGTACGTGAAGGTGTTAAATATGTGTTTAGTGGGTTGTGGATCGGCGCATGCGAAGGTGGGAGAGGATATTACGTGTGTGAAGTGTATCGGCGCATTGGAAGATGGAGAGTGAGAGAAGATGGGGGGTGAATCGGCGCATGTGTGACGGGGAAAGAGAGAAAATGTGAGGGAGTGAATCCGCGCATGCAATAGGAGGTGAGGTGGTGGATCGGCGCAGTGGCTCAGTAGAAAGGGAGAATGGAGTGGTGATATGGCGTGCGTGTGCGCCGATTCATCGGGCATCGGAGGAGTCGACCCGGGGGCGTCAGAGAGTCGACGCAACGGCCCAAATCAAGGCCATACAGATACTTATTTTATTTGGGTTTTTAGGCAGATTTTGGTTCATTTAACAAAGTGGATCGTGGGGTTTTAAAAAATAGGGTTTTTTTGTATATTAGTCCCTATAAATATGACGAATTACTTTTTAGTCCCTACAATCTCTCTATTGTTTAAAAAGTCCTTAAAATCATGTAACTCTTACAGAAAGGCTCGTGTAGTTCATCGACGTTAAAACAATTGGATATTCGATGGAATATTCCATCCTTCCGTTAAAAAAAGTTGAAAATCCTAAACTACCCTTACTCATGACCCTTTCCCAGTGAAACCCTTCACTTCCGCAGACGCCCCACCGCCGTTGCAAGCTGCGGACTACCCCCACCGGCCGCCGCAGACCCCCCACCGCAAGGCCCCAGCCGCAGAAGCCCCACCGGTCGACGCTGACGGCCTACTGCCGACGGCCCACCGACCACCGCCGGCCCTTGCCATCACGCCCAACATGACAAATCGACCCTTGTTATTCTCCCCATGTCTGAAATGGTATGCTATTTTGATGGCTAGATTATTCTCCACATCTATATTTACAGTGATAATAACTTGTTCGTGTCGTATGCAGTCATCAAATGTTAGTGGAATACAGTTGTCTCGAGGAGCTGTCGTCTCATCTCGTGTGCCGTCGATGGAATGCAACTGTAGAAGGGGTAATTGTCGGGTTTACGTCTCAAATCGTGAGAGGTCGAAAGACAAGCGTTTCTATTGTTGTCCGTATGCAAATACTGACGGGGATTGCGGTTTCTTTGAGTGGGTTGATGATACTACATATAATGTTGTGGATGTCAAATATCAACTGAAGGCGATGGAAGAATGCATGAACTGTGACTATAGAGGGAATATCAGAGCTGGAGCCGGCTGGATGCTGGGAACTAAGCTGCGAGGAGATGTGAACTGTTAGAGTGTGGAGTCAGAACTCTTTCACTCGTGCGCCTCTGCACGGGATCACACTCTGCCTCAGGAGCACATCCATTGCTTCAGGGGAGCATTCACAGCATCAGGGAAGCATGGCGAGCATTCGCTGCTCCAGGGGAGCAATCGCTGCCCCAGGGGAGCATCCACTGCTCCAGGGGAGCTTCCTCAGCTCAGGAGAGCATGGCGAGCATATCGCATCTCCAGGGGAGCATTCGCTGCTCCAAGGGAGCATCATTCAGTCGCTGGAGAGCAATCGCTGCTCCAGGGGAGCATCCTTTCAGTACCAGGGAAGCATTCGTTACTCCAGGGGAGCATATGCTGTCCGGGTCTAGCAGGGAAGCACATGCTGTCTCTGGAGGGCATTCATTGTCCCAGGAGAGCATCACTGGCGTCAGGGAAGCATGTATTGCGGGCTCAAGGCATTTCGATGTCACTTGGAGCAGGCCGACCTGCATGAAGAAGTGTCGACTCTTGTCTTGGTAATGCATGAAGAGGTGTCGACACTTGTCTTGGCAATGCATTAACCTGACTGGTGGTGGGGGAGCATCTGCAGTCGCTGGAGGGCATACTCGGTCCCAGGAGAGCATCCGGGGGGATAGACGAGCATGCGCGACTGATGTATCCCGGAAGAGGGTTTCTGTTTAACCGGGGTATTATTGTCTTTAATGTTGTGCCCCTTAGGCACAAGCATGTGCTATGTTGATTTGATGATAGCAATGTTGTTTTGTTTTGATGATTGCAACACAGTGAGTGCATTATGATATTATGTGTTCTTTATGATGATGGCATGTTGATTTGAATGCTTGATGTGTTATATCTGATTTAGTGTCTCATGCAGCGTCAACGCTGTGAGTGTGTCTCAAGTCTGCAGCATGCTCGCATAAGTCTATACATTGCATCTTAGCTTGTTTGCACAGCACACCATCAAGTATGGACATTGGTTGCACTCAGAGTCTATTCACTGCTTCATGCGTTGCATTCTAAGTCTAGACAACATTGCACGATGAGTCTTCATATTCAAAGTATGTACAGCGAGTGACTTCATATATGAAGTATGTACATTGCACAGCACTACATATATGATGTCTATACATTGGGCAGAGACGCATAAAGTCTATACAGTGCCTCAGGCTGAGCAAGTCCATACATTGGTCGGTGGAAAGTCTGTACATCTAGAAGTCTGTACATCCACCGTCTTTCTCAGCGTCTCATGCCAAGTCTGTACATTGGCTTCATATGCTCCTAAGTCTATACATCGGTCCTCAAGCATTACAAGTCTGTACATTGGTTCAGACTCTTCAAAGTCTGTACATTGGGCCTTCAAGCTTTTGAAGTCCATACAATGTCTCGCTCACATCTTCAAGGGTGATTGAGCATCGTGAAGTCTGATTGAGCACTGTGAAGTCTATTCAGTGGATGAGCATTGTAATGTCTATACATTGGTTAGGCTCGATCATGCAGCGTTCATTTCATGTCTATACACTCATTCACTGTTCATGCATTCACAGTGAAGTCTGTACATCCGTTTGGCTATGCATCACTATCCACCAAGTCTATACATTGGTAGAGTCTGTACATCAGACGTGCATGCTCACCTGTCCCCCCGGATGCTCTCCTGGGACCGAGTATGCTCTCCAGTGACTGCTAATGCTTCCCTAACTTTGAGGATGCTCCCCTGGAGCAGCGATTGCTCCCCAGAGACAGCATGTGCTCCACATGCTCCCCTGATGCTGGTGATGCTGTCCAGAGGCCATAGATGCTCCCCTGAGACTTCATATGCTCCCATGCGACAACGCATTTTACATTACAAGTCTATACATCATGATCGTCTTTACAAATCTATACAGAGCTCTTCACTTAACCAACACAAACCATCTATCATTCAAACCTGGTTTAAGCCCAGCACAAAACTACAAATATCATTCATATCACCAACAAATAAACATATACTTGTATCAGTTACATCAAAACTTCACAATCCATAAGAGTTTACATTGAGGACAACAACACATAAAACGGATATGAAATATTGTTCTTCAATATCATTCTTCACATCCGGTCGGCAACAACATTCTTCACATCAGCCAATGTCCTGTAGGTGTGACAAAGAGAGGATGTTAACTATTAGAAATAATATAATCTTTACCTACAAATTAAAAAGTATATTTTAAACTCACAATTTGGCGGGAGTTATTGGAAGTTGAACATGGAGGAATGCTGATCAAAGTTAATGGATGCTTGACTGTCCATATTTATCACCGTGTGCACACGAATGTCTCCTCCGCTAGTGCTACTGGAGCCCGGTGCCTCCACCGAAATTGTGCGACCTACATGAGTTATACATGTATTAATATCAGTCTAATTCTTATTTCAATTTAGAAATTTAACATGTGTGTTAACTTACCTCTCCCCCGACTGCTTCCTTCAGTGCTGCTCCTGCTGGTACCTCTCCTAGCCCTCCCGTGGGTCTGACCTGGACCAACCGAAGTTGTAACTTGTGGCCCTTCACCACCATCACTAGTTTGAGCCTGAGTAGCCCTACCACTTACGAACCTGGGTGGTCTTCTTGGGCCTTGCCTACAACATAACTTTTAATATTATGCACAAAGTAAATCAAATAGACAAAATACAAATCATAATTGCAATACAAACTTACTTCCGTGCCACAGTTGTGGAAGTAGTGCCAATGTCTGTAACTGAAGATTCTGGTCCTGGGAGGGGTTCTTTGTAAGTATTTTTATGGTGGCCCCATTGTCCACATCTTTTGCATTTATGGGATCTCCTAAGTGCCTTTTGATTTTCATCAGCATCTCTAATCCTCTTCTTCCGAGGGCGACCTCGGGGTCTTTGGCAGCGAGGAGGAAGCACCTCAACAGATTCTACAGTCTGCCACATGCTCTTACCTGGCAATGGTTGTATTGACTTTGCATATGTGGCTTTATATGTCTCAATTGAATAACATCTATCAACAAAATTATTAATTTGGAGGCCCCTACGTGCATCAACAGCAGCAGCAACATGTTGGCAAGGTAGCCCACTGACTTGCCATTGACGACAAGAACAATACATCTCGTCCAATTTAACAACACACCTCTCATACGGACCTTCCACCTCAGCCATAAAATCAGTGGAATATCTGACTGCATATTTTTCCAACTTCCTAACAATTACATTTAAATAGGCAACAGCCCGTGGCACAAACTTTTCTTTGATCCTACGTGCATGTCTCCTCCTGTGATCCATTTTCACCATAATTTTCTGCCTAATTCCATCTAACATGTCTACAAGTGGTAGGCCTCTCGTATCACCAACAAATGAATTGAATGACTCTGCTACATTGTTAGTGATGTAGTTTAGCTTACCCTTGTCATTAAAATGACATCTTGACCAGGCACAACGTAAACTTTCTAAATAGGAAGCAGCTTGTGGATCTAGTTTCTTCATCTCAAATATAGATGCTTTATATTCTTGAACAGTGTAAGATTTTGCTGCTGCCCATGCAGCATTCTTGAAACCTGGGCCTGGCCATTTCTTCTTAAAATTCCTGTAAAGGTGTCGCATACAAAACCTACAAGCAATTCAAAATTACAATATCATCATTAATATAAAACCTATAGTCAATGTCATTAAAATACATAGTCACTCAATTCATACATTATGGAAAATAAAACTAGCAGTAGATCAAACATTGTAAAAGAAGAAACTTAATTACCTATGCTCGGCACCTGGAAAGATATCTGGGACAGCTACCTCAATGCCCTTTTCCATATCAGAAATGAATGTAATCCCTGTCGGATTTCCAATAGCGTCTTTTAACTTGTGCAAAAATCATGTCCACGAGTCCATACTCTCCCCCTCAACAACACCATAGGCAACTGGGAACAAACCATGATTCCCATCAAGAGCAACTGCAGCCACCAAGATCCCAGTGTAATACCCTTTCAAGTTGCATCCATCTATGCCCAGCACTGGACGGCAGCCATCTTTGAAACCACTAATACATGCCCCTAAGGCAATGAACACCCTCTGGAAACAACCATCCAATCCAATCTTGTACTGTACAACTGAAGAAGGGTCGCTCTGTTTTCATTCATTCAGTAGCTGTGGCAAATGCTTGTACGTTTCCTCAACCTTCCCAAACACCTTCTCCTTTGCCGACTCTCGTGCACGCCAAATGCGGTGATAAGGGATTGAAATATTGTAAGCCTTCAATAAATCAGCTTGCAACTTTCTTGGAGGTATGTCAGGATTCTCCTTCACTGCTTCCAATACCCTGGCTGAAATCTAAGATTTGGATGCCATCCTGCTATCACACCTAGATGTGGCTGAACATGTGTGCTTTTCCTGTATTGTTTTGACTGCAAAAGTAACTCTATCTTGCAGTCTTGAGGCATGCACTCTCCATTTGCAGTTAACATTTGCACATACAACAGTAATTCTCATGCTGTCATTTTTCACTTGCTTGAACTCAAATTGATTTTTAATAGCATGCTGACGTAGAGCAATCATGTACTCCTGACTATTTACAAATAGAGAACCAACTGATATATCTGGGGTCTCTTCATCAGCCTCTAACAAATCTCCATCATCATCTGAAACTTCTCCATCAATATCAGATTCATCTGAGGGACATGGCCTTGAATGATAGCTGTCCTCAGTGTGTACCTCATCAGAATCAGCCACACTCTCGTCAGATTCGCTGTACTCATCTTCATATGCAACATATTCTGAGTCACTGTGCTCAGCTTCAGAACATATCCTCTTCTTTAAAATATGATAATCCTCATCAACTATAGGGGCAGGGGCAGGGGCAGGGACATCATGAATAACCTCGTCACGATGAACAACTGTAGCATCATGAACAAACTCAGGATGTTGACCAACCTCAGCATCATCATGCATCTCATCAATGTCAACAAATGTCTGGGAATGGGCCTGAGTAGACTGGCTGGCCATACTTTTCTGTGGAATATTGGTTGGCTGTAAGTCTAATGGCCGACTGTCCAATGTGCTAACATATATGGTCATCTTCCCTACGGGCAAATGGACTTTCATCACCTCATATAATTGAGCATCTGAAACAATTTCCTCATACTGAACAGGTCTGCTATTAGGTAATTCATAATGAAATTCTAAACAATGTGTACTTGCCCACTTAGATAGATGTCCCACATCCTCAATTAATATGCATCTACTGTAGTAATCAGGATATGCCACGACTGTCTTGCTCTGACCTAGTGCATATGCCCTCCTCCCAGACTAAAGAGTTTTCCAATAACCACCAAACTTATATGTCAACTTTAATGATGGCTCTCGTTCCCCCATTTTCACAATCTAACAATCTGAAGACAGAAATAAACTCTCTAGAACAGTTATCCACATTACAAAATCAGCACGCATACCCAATAATCTGAGTACAATAATAACATTCTTAACTAATATGAATTGAGTGACCGAAAAACATTAAAGCAAAAATTTTTGACAGAACCATAAAGAAACTGCACCCGTGAATTCAGACATGTACAATTAATAACAAAACTTTTTAGAGCATTAAATAATCTAACAACATTATAGCAAAAAACGACATAACAACAATCTTATCCCTAAACCATATAGGAAGAAAATAAAAATTGATGTCCTTAATATTTCGACTCTGTAAACTGTTAGAGTGTGGATTCAGAACTCATGCGCCCTTGCACGGGATCACACTCTGACTCAGGAGCGCACCCACTGCTCCAGGGGAGCATTCTCAGCATCAGGGGAGCATGGCGTGCACATGCTACTTCAGGAGAGCATGTAGTCATGTCTTTGTGCGTTCTCGCACGGGAGCATATGAAATCTTAGGGGAGCATCTATGACCTCTGGACAGCATCACCAGCGTCATGGGAGCATGACGTGCACATGCGCTATCTCTGAGGAGCAATCGCTGCTCCAGGGGAGCATCCTTCAGTGCCAGTGGAGCAACCGCTGCTCTAGGGGAGCATATGCTGTATGGGTTCTAGCAGGGAAGCACATGCTGTCTCTGGAGGGCATTCATTGCCTCAGGAGAGCATCACTATCGTCAGGAGGGCAGGCATTGCGGGCTCAAGGCATTTCTATGTCACTTGGAGTGCGTCGACCTGACTGATGGTGGGGGAGCATCTGCAGTCGCTGGAGAGCATGCTCGGTCCCAGGAGAGCATCCGGGGGGACAGGCGAGCATGCGTGTCTGATGTATCCCGGAAGAGGATTTCTGTTGATTAGGGGTATTATTGTCCTTAATGTCCTGACTAATGACGCCCTAATCTCCTAGTATAAAAGGATGTGCTCTCTCCTTGTATTGTAACTTTGGTCTGTGATTATCTTAGTAGAATCCTGCTGCGGCCGTGGACGTAGGAAGGCATCTTGCCTCCGAACCACGTAAAAAATCCCTGTGTGTTCTTGTGTGATTGGTTTTTTCTCTTCTTCCTCGTCTGGGTACTCCGGTCCATATCCCCAACAGTAAACATATAAAATGCATGAGTAAACATTTATATTTGCAGATCATACTGAGTGTGAGGTGGCAGGAGCGCTTGACACGTACCGGAGTGGAGACGGAGGTGTGTGGCCCAGACCTGGACGTGGGGTGTTGACTCCGGTGATGGGGCGTCTGAACGAGGGCGGTCGTACGTCTGCGGCGGCAAATGGGGTGCCGTGAAGCGCCGCGGTTGTTACGTGCAGGTTTGGGCAATGACGATGGTGCCTAATCAACCCTGGCAGTGGCCGGCGATCGTTGTTGTCACGACGACCAAAGAGTGAAATCGACGGTAATGGCGACTGTGTACGGGGGGAAGGGAAAGAGGAGGGTGGCGATTATATACGGGGGGAACCCTAAATAGGAGGGTGGCGCGGCAGAAGGGTTACTACGGCCATGAACCTCGATTAATCGAGGGTGGGTTGGTCTTTTCACCAACTACGGTCAAGTTAACTCACCTTGCGTTTAATATCGTCGACAGTAAAAAATGATAGGGACTTTTTAGTTTAACGGTAAGATTTCCAAGGACTTTTTAAACAATAGAGAGATTGTAGGGACTAAAAAGTAATTCGTCATATTTGAGGGACTAATATGCAAAAAACCCTAAAAAATAACGAATTTTTGTTCTTGATTCATGATGGTCTTTTAATTCATTTTCTTTATTCTTGTTCTTATAGTTAGCATTGTTAAGACATGTGTTATTTTCTTTTAAAATCGCATTCCTAGCGAAATTTTGGCAGCACCTCCCCGGACCCGAGGTTTGTGGGGTGTAAAATAGAGACTCGCCCACGGACAAGTCCGAGACGGCCTCAAAAGTCACGGGTAAATCGAGAGTGACTACCCTCAAACTCGGGTTGGACACGGAACCACGAGGACTAGCTTACGAGGGGCTCCGGCGACCCATGGGCAGTAGTGTTCGGAGTTCGGGACACTATCTTTTGTTGGCCGTCGCGTGGCCATTTCTATTCGCCTCTTGAATGGGACGTCCCGAAGACTACGCTATGAAGAAGCGAGTCTCGGAGGCCCGGGGCAATCGCCGTAAATAAAAGAAAGGGGTAATAGCACCTCGAGGGAGGGGGGAGATGTACGAACTCTAACATGTTTGACTGTAGTGACGGGTCCCCACAACTCATAGATGCGAGTGAGAGGGCCACCGTCGTCCCTCTAGAGGTGTTTTACAGGTTTATATAACAAAGTAGTATACATCCACAGAGATAGAAAGACCGCTCAGACTAGAGAGAGAATGGACAAGGTGGGCGCTACAAATGCCACAACAGAATCTGTTTATTCAGCATGGGAGCACCCCATACCAGGGGAGGTATGCATTACAGTAAAAGAAAGGGAAAACGTAGCGGAAACAAAGGAAGATACAACGGTGGGGGGAAGCAGAGTGTTGACTCCTCCCCCTTAAACCTCACCTTCCCTCTTCTTCTCTTCCTCACTCCTCTTTACCACGCGAGCACAGGCATAGAAGCCTTTCATCATTTCTTGCTTCAACCGGCCTCCTTCTGATCGTCTCCTCTCCTCTCTTTTTTAATGGGGCTTCAACTCTTCTTTATATGGAACCGAGATGGGAGCTTTGAACCCCATCATCCCTCTCTCTTCACCTCGATCGGAGCCATCAAGTGGCCTGCGCGTAGGGGCAGCAGGAGGGAGGTTGGGCGCCATCCTGGGATTGATCGAGGCTGACAAGTTTCGACGTTGACCTCTCGTAACGGTTTCCAAGCATCACCATTTTTGGCGCCTGGGATTACTAGACGGATCTTCTTCGCTGGTCTGCCGGTGTGCGAGAGGACTTTGCCCGTTGGTTATTGCCAGAGAAGACCCTCTTTAGACTGGGCCCTCTGCTAACCATCGGTTAAGGGAATCTCCCATCGGATGGGGCTGCGAATCCTTTCACCTTTCCTTCTTGGTTTTTTTTTCTTTTTTCTTTGCTGTTATTGCCGCAAAAATAGAGTATCACCCTGGGGATGGGGCGTCCCTCGTGCCGATTCAAGGAGGGGAAGGTCTGTGCCGATTTATGTATGGCAGTTTGCCTGCGCCGATTCATATGGAGAGAGAGCAGAGGCGCGCCGACTCAAAGCGAAAGGGGGAGCGCGCCGGTTCATGCAGCCACAAGGGCTTGCACCGTATCATGTACCTTTGTGCCGTATCACTTGGCTTGGAGGGGGCTTCAAGTTTGCAGATTCACTTGGTTTGGAGGGCTTCAAGTGCCGATTCACTTGGCAGATGGGGTGTAACGATTCAATGCAAAAGGAGAGGGGGGAAAGGTGTGCCGATTCACACCCCCTTTCCCTTTTTTTTCTTCTTGTCCCCTACCTTCTTCTATTTTCCTTTTGCCCCTACTTCTCTTTCTTCTTCTTCTTTTCTTCTTTTTCTTCTTTTCTTCTATTTTATTTGGCTTATTCATGTTTGGCCATTGAGGGGTAATTTAGTGAAGTTTATATTTCACAGTGCTTCGTTGACTCCGAACTGGCTCAGACGAGTGCTTGACATCTAGTACTACCTTAATTTTCACAAACCATTTTCGGAGTGTCTGTTTCGATGCTTCCGGGCTTCGTTTTGCAATTCCAAGTGATTTCCGGCACGTGCCGAACCCGCGTCAGATTACTCGGGTTTCATCCTGATTTGGCCTTTGGCACTGTGAATTGTGTCCTTAAGCCCGCTCCATGAATGTGGAGAACGTCTTCATTGAGTGGGCAATCACTCAAAGTGTTTTCTCCCCCATTGGGCAGCTCTTCGGCCTCCTACGGACCTTTCTGGCATACCGTGTGCCCTGATCGGGTCACTCGGGTTTTGTGCTGATTCGGCCTTCGGCATTGTGAATCGTGCCCTTAAGCTTGCTCCCTACCTGTGGGGAGTATCTTCATCGAGTGAGCAATCACTCAGAGTGTTTTCGCCTCCATTGAGCAGCTCTTCGGCCTCTTACGGACCTTTCCGGCGTACCGTGTGCCCTGATCGGGCCACTCGGGTTTTATGCTGATATCGCCTTTGGCACCCTGTTTTAAAGGACCAGGGCTATTTCTCCGTATCGGGAAGCTTCCTTATCAGGCGGCGAACCGCCATGTGTATTTCCGTCCTGATCGGATGAGATATAGAGTCTGTTTGGCTCGACGAGACCTGGAGTTCTTGCCAGTGAATTTTTTGGGTGTCCACATCCGTTAGCCTGAGGGTGGGCCACCGAGGTGAAGTGGTTGCGAATATGTAGGTTGGCGCACCTATTCTTAAAATAAGCGCAGTTGAATTGCCGACCGTTATCGCTCACAATCACTCGGGAGATGCCAAAGCGACAGACGATCGACCTCCATACGAAGCTCCAAATTACTGTTCCTGTTATTTTGGCAGTAGCTTTAGCCTCGATCCACTTGGAGAAATAGTCGATGGCGACGATAAGAAACTTTTTCTGAGCCTGGGCCACCAAAAATGGACCCAAGATATCGATTCCTCACCGAGCGAAGGGGTAAGGCTCGGTCAGGGTCACGAGTTTCGAGGTTGGCAGGTGGATTAAGTGGTCGAACCGCGGGCACCGGTCGTATTTCCAAACGTACGCCGAGCAGTCACGTTGGAGAGTGGGCCACCAATAGCATCGACGTAATAGAATTCTCGCGATCGATCGTCCTCCATGGTGCGCGCCGTAGATTCCTTCGTGCACTTCTTCTATTGCTTGATGGGCTTCTGGGGCGTCAAGGCACTTGAGGAGGGGGCCGACAAAGGATCATCTGTAAAGGGTTCCATCATGGAGGACGAACCGTCGAGATTGATACTTCAATCTCCTCGCTTCCCGAGGATCGACGAGTTCCTGGGAGTCGCTCAGCCAAGCCACATAGGGGACTCTCCGGTCATTAGGGGATGCTTGTACAGTGGGTATGAGCTCGGTTTCCACACTTGGTCGCTCTAACTCTTCGAGTAAGACCGATCGGGTTCCTTCGGAGCTGATAGAAGAGGCCAGGCGAGAGAGAGCATCTGCTCGAGAGTTTTCTTCCCAAGCTATCTGGATTACCTGAAAACTCTCAAAAAGTCAGGCTATCTGTAATGACCCGAGAATCTGATTACCGGGAAGGCCCGATAACCCGAGACTCGTACCACCACCCACGAGTCTGAAGACTCGGAAGGGTTAAAAGGATGGTGCGGAGACTATACAAGTATCACAATTAATTGTAGAAATTAAACAGTTATACAATTAAGTAGAAAATAAATTAACATTTTATATGATACATGGTCCACAAGATATAATGAAATAAACAACAGTAGTCCACAACTAGTACAGAGACTAGAAAGAAAAGTACAGCTACACGGGGCATACCCCGGCTCTGACCTCTGGCACTAACGCTGGGCACCTGAACCACGCTGAGCCTCAGACGCGCTCCCTTGAAGCCGCGCCTCGCCTGAAACACGGTGAAAACACACAGGGAATGAGTCTCAGAACAAGACTCAGTAGGGATCACTCGAACCCTACCTCGTAAAACGGAGAAATCGCTACACTAGTGTGGGAGATGAGATTTTTATTAGATTATTTTATTTTGATATATTGATTTGTTTATTTTGCTTGTTTATTTGCTTTATTAATTAGGCGTGCCAGTCACCGGAGTGACGATTTATTATGCGCTCATCTGACTAACCAGACAATTATGGGTGATCGTGTCGGGACCCAAAACTCGTCATACCATAAAGGCTACGACGTTAATTACGCCTCTCCGAAAGAGAGACAACCCTTGATTAATCGCCAAAATAAAGACCATGGGACCCATATAACTAAAGATGCAACTGCATGCAAGCACACAATAGGGTAGTACTTATTTATCAAATCGACTCCCTGTACGAGGCGGAGAACTTAGGTCCGAGGATAATCATCACGCATAGTGATAGCTTCCGGTCGGGCGTAACCCGGCTTTCCGCAAATCACCATTTAATATACCAGAGAATCGGATCATGCAAGCATGCAAGATAACAATATTCAATATTATTATTTATTATTTGTTTGATCATTTATTTATAACTTCTAGAGAGATTTTGGCAGCGCCATCATGCTCCGAGGGCCATCAAGGCCTTCTCACTTTGAAACTGTGCAAAGCATTACGGTGCACACAGATAGACCCATGAGGTGAGTCGAGTGTGACCGTATTCGGGCAAGCACATATTATTGGGGCAATGAATGCCGGGGTACGGCAAATTTGATGTTCAAGAATCGAGGGAACGCGGTTGAAACCCGATCGGAACAAATCAGATTCAGTGAGTTATTGGCTCGTGACAGAGTCGTGCTTTGGCTACAGTAAGGGGGGGATCCCGAGATCCAAGCACAATTTGTCGGAGCGTCAAGGGAAGGTGAAGGCTCCGGAGTAAGCACAGTCATGTTCATTATTCTTTATTTATTCTTGTTATTATTTTAGATGTATGAGTGTCTTTGTTCTCATTTTTATTTATGCCCTCCCCTTTTCATTACTCACTTATGGTTTATTCATTGTTTATTTATTTTATATCTTCTTATATTGGATGCGTGCACCCTCTTAATTTTTCTTTATTGATATTTGTTAGATAATTATTCATTTGTCCATTTTTTGTTTATTTGTCACTTTTATTTTGTTTGTTGTGATTTATGTGCCCATTATTTATTTATTGAGTATTTTTATTTCAATTATTTTTCATTTCTCCATTTTTTGAATGAGGATGGCTTGTTTATTTTTATTGTTGTTTCCCCTTTTTTGTGTTTATATGAATGTGCATATATAGGATGAGGAGGGTGGACGTATGTGTTATATGGATTAATGTTAGTGGGGTATTAATTGTAAAGAGGAGATTAGTGTTAATGGGTATGGGGAAGGTGAACGCACGTGAGTGTTACGTGGGTGTTGGTTTGGTTTATTTTCCTTTTATTGGAGATGGGGTAGCGCCGATGGGTTGATTTTAGTTTGCATCTCGGCGTGGCTTTCATCTCGGCATGCTTCTTTCTCGGCACACTTTTGGCGCCGAGGAACAATGGCGCCGAGAGGAGCCTTGCCGATTCTGTTTGGCACTCTTTATTTACTTATTATTATTATATATATATATATATTTATTTCATTCTGTTTATTTGTTTATCCATTTTTATTTTATTTTATTATTATTTATTATTATTTGTTTTTGTTTATTATTTATTTTATTTTATTTTATTTTACTTTATTAGCAGTTCGACAGTTATTCTTTATGTCTGGCAAAAATCCGGCAGCACCTCCCCTGTACCCGGAGGGTTGATGGGGTATATATAGGAAATCGTCCACGAAGAGTCGAGGCGGAATCCGTAGTAGAGATGAGCGTAGCCCGGGATCCAAAAGGATCGTAATCCGACGGGACGGTGTCCACTCATCATGGTATTTGTTAATATTCCCTTTAGAGACCATTAGAGGACATGCAGTGGCAGCACTCCAAGGGTCGGTAGGGTTAGAAGACAACCTGATAGTCAAACGGCACATAATGTGGGGGTAGGACCCCGTCAATATAGCTCCGTTAGACATGGATGAAGAACCATGAAACCCCCCCCCCCCCCATGATATGGTGGGAACTGGCATGATGGTCCATAGAGGTTAGGGCACCAAGTCTAGATTGGTTTTGGGCTCAGTAAAGTTGCTGAGAAATTAGATATTTGAACGATGGTTGATATTAGGGTGAACCGGTGCGGCTGGGGTTTCAGCACGAAGGCAAACCGGCGCGGCTGGGGTTCGGCACGATGGCAAACCGGCACGGCTGGATTTCGGCACGAAGGTAAACCGGCGCGGCTGGGTTTCGGCACGAAGGCGAACCGGCGCGGCTGGGGTTTCGGCACGAAGGCAAACCGGCACGGCTGGGGTTTCGGCACGAAGGCAAACCAGCGCGGCTGGGGTTTCGGCACGAAGGCCAATCGGCGCGGCTGGGGTTTCGACATGAAGGTAAATCGACGTGGCTGGGTTTTGGCACGAAGGCAAACCAGCGCGAAGGCAAACCGGCGCGGCTGGGTTTCGGCACGAAGGCGAACCGGCGCGGCTGGGGTTTCGGCACGAAGGCCAATCGGCGCGGCTGAGGTTTTGGCACGAAGGTAAACCGGCGCGAAGGCAAACCGGCGCGGCTGGGTTTCGGCAAGAAGGTGAACCAGCAGGGTAGGGGTTTCGACACGAAGGTGAACCGGCACGGCTGGGTTTCAGCACGAAGGCGAACCGGCGCGGCTGGGTTTCGGCACGAAGGCGAACCGGCGCGGCTGGGTTTCGGCACGAAGGCAAACTGGCGCCACTGGGTCTCGGCGTGCTAGATGGTGAATGGCCAATCGGCACGAGTAGCTCTCGGCACGGAACTCACGCCGGGAGAGGGTCGTGCCGAAAAGGGGGTCGTGCCGGGAAGGCATGTGGCGCCGATAACAATGCGTTCTTTGAGTTTTCAAGTATTGTGAGAGCTTCACGAATTCAAAGGGGTCCTTTGTGTTTAATAAGGGTTTCATAAGTTTGTTCATGGTGGTATTTGGGTAGGATAGAGAGTTAGGGTAGGCTCATCCATAGAAATTCTAAGGAGACCATGTGACTGTGATGGTTGTATTCCCCTCTGATGGTGGACAGTGGTGAGCAGAGGATAATGAGATGGTATAGCTCAGATCTCTACCACACAGTTGGGGTTAGATTCATAATTTTCGTGAAAGCGTCACACTACACGATAAGTAAAGCTCGTGGGTGAATTTTGACAGCATCTCCCCTTATTTTGGACTATGCCAAAAGGGGAGTATAGGTCATCCACCCACGGAATGCCGGGGTGAATGCCAAAAGGGAGGCGGGCGTAGCCCTAGATCCAAAAAGGATCTCCATCTTATGGGACATTGTCCACTTATTGTGGGACTTATTGATATACCCCGTGAAGCCAATGGAGAACGTACAGTGGCATAACTCCATAGGTCAGTGGGGCAGTAGAATGTAGGGGGGTTAACCCCATTGATTTAGTTCCCATGGGCTTGAGTGAAAGATTGTTGCTTCTCTCCGGGGTGATGAGATTTCATGCTGAGTGGTTAAAGGGCTCGGGGGCTCCTGAGGGCGTCGGCACGATAATGTTTCGGCGTGGTTAGCTTTCGGCGCGACGGAAAACACAAAGGGGGCATTGGCCTCGGCACGATGTTTGGCATTTAGGGGGTCTCGGCGTGAATGGCCAATCGGCACGAGCAGCTCTCGTCGTGGAACTCGCGCCGGGAGAGGGTCGCGCCGGGAGAGGGTCGTGCCGGGAAGGTCGTGTCGGGAGGCCGTTAAGGGGCCAATGGAGGGTTTCTGAGGGTTTTATGAGGCCGAGGGTTCTGGGGGTTTGGATGGGTTTTGAGCTGAGGGTTTTAGGGGCTTTATCTGAGGATTTTGAGGGGTTCTATTCAGGGATTTTGGGGTGCTCAGAAAGGGAAGAAATCACTCAGAGGAGAAGAGGATTGTCACTCTAAATCCTCGCTGGGAACCAAATCATCGATCTAATTCCATGAGCTTTGATTCGAACATATCCCTCTTTATCTCACGAATGAGAAGCCATGAGATGAACTGTCTCAGGCTCTCATCGTGATTATGAGGTTGAAAATGCAGAGACGATGCAATAGAGACTACTCAGATGATCTGAGGGATGTGCATACAATGGAATGAAATCTATTCACAACAGATGTCGCATATAGTAAATTTCAGAGAGGCAGAGAGAGGAAAAACTCAGAATCACATATCTCATTTCATTCAAAGGAACGCATACATTCAGCACAGAAGGAAAAATCAAACTGCGAGAATCTAAATACAGAGGATGCCCCTTGACAATCGGGCTACACTGGCAGTTGATATCGTCAGAAGAACAGCGCTCGGAAGCAGACCAAACGAAAGAAAACAGACTCAAACAAAAGACGGGGAAGGGAGAATATAGCCCCTTAGGGCATTTGACAGACGACCCCACCTTGAATCCTCTTCACCGGGCTTCTGCAGCTCTCTTTCTCTCTTCAGATCTCTTCAGCGGGCGCTCAGACCTTTCTCTTCCCTCTTTTTCTTTTTCTTCGATTGGCTTCTACTGCCTTTTTTTGTGTGCTCGAAGCAAGGTTTATATATATAGAGGGTGTGGCCCTGTTTCCATCGGCGTGTAGAGGAACCGACGCGCTGATTGGTGTTTGCGCGCCGATTGCGATCCCGCGCCGGTTTCATTTCGTGTCGGTTGACCTCCGTGCCGGTTCAGTGGCGTGCCGGTTCAGTGGCGTGCCGGTTCACTCCCGTGTCGGTTTCAGCTCATTTCTTAGCATCTTTTGGCCCATTTTTGTTTGTTTAGGCCCATTTGTGCTCATTTCTCATTTTGTGAGGGTTGACCCATCGACTGACTTGTCTTGCTGTCCGAGCTTTTATCTTGTTTGTTCGGGGATGGTCCTGAGCCTTTTATGAGCTCTTGAGTCTTGTTTCAGCGGCTGTTCATTGGAGCCGAGCGTCTTTTCTTCTCTTCTTTTTTATTTTGGTCTTCATCTTTGTTCGGCTTCTGTCACTCCTTTCCTTCTTTCCTTTTCTTATCGGCATAGGGGTACTTCGGCCAGGGCTCCATACTTGCAAAAGCAAAAAGTTTAAGAAATGTTAGAAATATTTTCAGTGTCAACAACTAGTAGTAAGCGAGTACCTCGGAAAGGGAAGCCCTGTCATCTACAAAACACCTGTCTCATGGCACGAAAATCGACACACGTGCCACGGTGAAGCGACCGAAACTCAACGGTCAACCCGACCAAAAACCCGAAGGTCAAAGTCACAACGATTGACAGTCTGTCACTCAGGACTCGACAGGAGTACCTCCCAACTAGAAGCAAGGCCGGTTGCGTCCCCTGACGACTTACACCGCACCACAGGTGAACTGCCTAGCGTGGTAGCGCCTACTAGAGGCACGGACACCGAAAAAGTAACCACAACGAGTGACTAGCTGGGGTCACGCCCGTCGACGTAGGTCCAACCGTCCCCAACCACGTGTGCACACACAGACCATGCGTCCTAGGTCTGGCCCTCTGACCGATTTTCCCCTGGAGCCGGACTCTGGCTACCGACGAGGGGCCCGACGGGAACCGGTCCACAAACCGTCTCTAAGGGTAGCCTCTCCACCACTCCCTGGTGGGACCACACGCGTGTAAGTAAGCTACGACTAGTGGAGGGTCACTACGGAGTAGACTCTCAAGTGAACGAAAAATAACGTCCGTATCCGACGACGTACGGGGACCGTCCCACGTACCAGCATCGTCGCACGGCGACCGCGGTCGGAGAAGAAACGGGACTACAAACCACCCGGTGCAGTCTTGAGCCTGGCGGTCTACCCTAGACGCGTTACAGTCTCTGACGGTCTAGGGCTGGACCGTCACAGCCACCTGACGGCCCAACGCAGGGGCGTCAGACACTCGGTGCAAAACCAACTGTGGCGCGCCAACCCTAGTGCGTCACGGTCTGTGACGCGCCAGTCCTGGTGCGTCACCGTCTCTGACGCACCCAACCTAGTGCGTTAAGAGGCGAGAGGGGACAAGCTGTGACGCACACCTCTAGGGGCGTCACAGTCTCTGACGGTCCTACGTAGGCGCGTCAGAAGAATGGGCTGTGTCAAATCTGACGGTCCCATACAGGGGCGTTACAAGGCTGTGACGCGCCAGGCATGGTGCATCACAGACCTTGACCCCCAATAGTCAAAATTCAATGGTCGAAAGTCAACGGTCAGATCATCCCTGACGGTCCAACCCAGGCGCGTCACAGCGCCCTGGCGGTCTATCGTGGGACCGTCACAGCCCATATACCCCAATTGGCTAAAACAGGGCTGTAACGCACCTACCTGGGCGCATTACACTATGTGACGGTCACTGGAAGGACTGTCACACCGACCCGACGGTGAAACAGCATGAAACGCCTAAAAACTTAAACCACGCCCCCATACCTTCATAGGAGAGGGGGAAATCAAAGGGAAAGACCCATGGGGACCCCTAGCATGATTCTAGGCCATCAAAATGCCGGATCGCAGCTCAAATCCATAGATCGGGCGAATACTCCCCAACACATGCTTTTGCCCAAACCCGCTCAAAGACACCCCACTCGGCTCCCATTCGGCCTATAAAACGCGGGGGATGATGGGATGAGCATAGGGATTCGTCCCCCTACCTCAATGGAGTGAAAGCTCCGCCGAATCAAGCTCGAACCACGAAGAACGCTTTTAGAAATTTCGCTCCTTCATGCTTCCCACGAACACCGCACACCCACGAGCCCGCCTCACCGCCGCCCACGTTGCCGCGCCGTCTGTAGCCGGAGAGAGGCTCGCCGCGTCGAAATGGGAGAGAGAGAGGAAGAGGGGGGTGCTCACGGTGGGAGGAAGAAGAAGAAGAAGAAGAAGAAGAAGAAGAAGAAGGGTGGGGGAGAGAGAGAAAATGTGAGATATTTATAAAAAAATCCAAAAATTCCAAAAAATACCGAAAAATTAAAAATTACATTTCCGGGATCCTCGGAACGCACCGATCGCAACGGTACCAATCTCGCCTAGGTGAATGACCCGGTTCACCCGCAACGAGATTCCGAAGGAATTGCCGAAACTCGTACCAGAAATCGGAAGACACAAGCGGAAAAGCTGCGGACGCACTCCGTGCCTCTGAAATAACTCCGGATCGCGTCGATCCGAACACAAAAGATGTCTGAAACAAAATTCCAGACACAACGGAGCCGGACACTCCAAGAAAGTAGATCATGGACCCACGAAGAAGGATCCGAAAGGTCCGGGATATTACAGCCCCCCCCCCCCTTAAAGAAATTTCATCCTCGAAATTGAGAATAACCCAAGGGGAAAGAAGAGGAAGACTCACTCAAACAAGTAAGGGAACTGCTGACGCCTCTCATCCTCACGCTCCCAAGAAGCCTCACCACCAGAGTGCCGCTGCCACACCACCTTAACCAAGGGGATGACCTTGTTCCGCAGGCACTGCTCTCGCCTATCCTCAACGCGGACGGAAAACTTTGGGAGAGAAAGATCTGGAGTCTCCTCGGGCCAAATAGAATCTTCAAGCACATGAGAGTCATCAGGCATATACTTCTGCAACATCGAGATGTGGAACACGTCATGCACTGACGCCAACTCAGGAGGTAACTACAGCCGATAGGCCACCTCGCCAATGTGCTTCACAATGAGGAAAGGACCGATATAGCGGGGACTCAGCTTCCCACGCCGTCCAAAGCGCATCACCCCCTTCATCGGAGAAACACTTAGAAACACACGATCGCACACGGTGAACGTGAGAGGCTGCCGCCTACGGTCAGCATGGCTCTTTTGCCGACTCTGGGCCGCCAACATGTTCTGACGAACCAAGTGGACAACATTCACACACTGCTGCACCAACTCGGGTCCCGTCAAAACACGCTTACCAACCTCAAACCAATCAAGTGGAGTCCGACACGGACGCCCATACAACGCCTCATAAGGAGCCATACTGATGCTCGAATGATAGCTATTGTTGTAGGCAAACTCCACCAACGGTAGGTGGTGAATCCAACTCCCCTGCCACTCTAGGCAGCATGACCTCAGCATATCCTCCAAAGTCTGAATGGTCCTTTCTGACTGACCATCTGACTGAGGATGGTACGCTGAGCTAAAAGCTAAATACGTGCCAAGAGCTCGCTGGAAACACCTCCAGAATCTAAAAGTGAAGCGCAGATCCCGATCCGACACAATGGAGATGGGAATCCCATGCAACGGAACGATCCGCTCCACGTAAAGACGAGCTAACTTGGACACACTCCAGCTGACTTTGATCGGTAATAACCGAGTCACCTTCGTCAGCCTATCCACCAGCAACCAAATACTGTCCTGCCCACTTGGAGTCCTCGGTAATCCCACCACGAAATCCGTGGTCACGTGGTCCCATTTCCACGCAGGAACATCCAATGGTTGAAGAGTACCTCCTGATTGCTGATGCTCCGCCTTCACCTGCTGACAGGTCAGGCACCTGGCCACAAATTCGGCAACATCTCTCTTCATGCCAGGCCACCAGAACTGCCTCTGCAAGTTTCGATACATCTTCGTCGCACCCGAGTGTACGGTGTACATGCTCCCATGAGCCTCGCGTAGCACCACACGACGAACCTGCTCCTCAGTTGGGACGTACAGCCTGCCACGAAACCTCACAGCACCGTCCTTACCGAGCTCCACATAAGCCATGGCCAAAATTCGGGGCAACTCAGGGTCCGCATGTTGAGCCTTTGTCACTTGACGGCGGATAGCAGGCATGACAGATAGACTCGCAAGCACTGCTAACCCTGTCTCCTGAGGAATCTTGAGCCTGAACGACACTTCGGACACTTGTTCCTAGAGCCTCAACTTCCTCAACATCAAGGCACTGACCGCGACCTTCCGACTCAAAGCATCGATGATGACATTCATCTTGCCCGGCTGATAAGACATGGTGAAGTCATAATCCTTCAAGAACTCCATCCAACGCCTCTGCCTGAGGTTAAGGTCCCTCTGCGTGAACACATACCTCAAACTCTGATGGTCAGTGAACACCTCAAACTTCTCACCGTACAGATAATGCCTCCAGATCTTCAACGTGAAGATCACAGCTGCCAACTCCAGGTCATGGGTAGGGTAGTTCTTCTCGTGGAGCTTCAGCTGCCGAGATGCATAGGCCACCACTCTACCATGCTGCATCAACACAACACTCAATCCGACCCCGGAAGCATCTGTACACACCACAAAACCTCCCGATCCAGAAGGTAAAACTAACATCGGAGCCGAGGTGAGCAATCTCTTCAGCTCCCTAAAGCTCTACTCACACTCATCGGACCAGACGAAGGGCACATCCTTCCGCGTAAGCTTGGTCATCGGGGCCGCAATGCGAGAAAAGTCCTGGATAAACTGACGATAATAGCCCGCAAGCCCCAAGAAACTCCGGATCTCCATCACAGACCTCGGCCTCGGCCACTGCATTACTGCCTCGACCTTGGCGGGGTCCACGGAAATACCATCACCAGAGATCACGTGCCCCAAAAAGTGCACCTCACGAAGCCAGAACTCGCACTTACTGAGCTTCGCATACAACTGGTGATCTCGCAACGTCTGCAGCACCACACCCAAATGGTACGCGTGTTCCTCGGTAGGCCGCGAATAAACAAGGATGTCGTCCACAAATATGACCACGAGCTGGTCCAGATACGGACGGAACACCCTCTGCGTCAAGTCCACGAAGGCTGCGGGGGCATTGGTGAGCCCAAACGGCATCACCAAGAACTCATAATGCCCGTACCTCGTACTGAACGCAGTCTTCTCCACATCGGACTCGCGAATCCTCAGCTAATAGTAACCGGACCGTAAATCAATCCGCGAGAACACTCGAGCAGACTGAAGCTGGTCGAACAAATCAAAAATCCGCGGCAACGAATACTTGTTCTTAATGGTCACTCCATTCAGTTGCCGGTAGTCAATGCACAACGGCAAGCTACCGTCCTTCTTCTTCACGAACAACAATCGCGCACCCCAAGGGGAAAAGTTAAGATGAATATACCCCTTGGCTAGCAACTCTTGCAACTGCGCCTGCAACTCCCTCAACTCAGCGGGGGCCATACGGTAGGGAGCCTTCGCCAAAGGTCCCGTACCAGGCACAACATAGATAACAAAATCGATCTCCCGTTGGGGAGGCAATCCAAGTAAGTCCTCCGGAAAAATATCGAGAAACTCGCACACCACCGGAATGTCCTCGACATCCAGACACGGCTGGTCTATCAAGACCACAGAAGCGAGAAAACCCTCACAACCCGCATCAAGCATACGACGAGCTCGAATCGCAGAAATAAGAAAACGGGAAGAGGAAGACCTGATACCTTGGAAATAGAAGGTGGGTCCACGAAGTCGCCGAACATAAACCCTCTTCGAGCCGCAATCCACCAACGCATGATGTGTTTCGAGCCAATCCATGCCCAAAATCACATCGAAGTCCTGAAGCGGCAACGCATGGAGCCTGGCCGGCAAACTCCGCCCTTCCACCCACACATGAACCTCATCGAAACAATACGGAGTGATCATAAAATCACCCGAAGGCAACTCCGCTGCCAAATCACAACACAACTGGGTCACCGGCTCCTCGATACTCAGCGCGAAATCCTCCAAAATAAACGAATGAGACGCGCCAGAATCAAACAAAACCTGAGCCACACAACCCAAAAGCTGAATGGTACCTTCCACGAGCTGCGACGCCACGGCCTCTGCCCTGGTCATGTGTGTGATCTGTCCTCGAGCTCTCAGCCTGCCTCCCACACTTGCTGACCTGGGTAGCGGCGGATACTGTCCCTGCTGTTGCTACTGCTGTGGCCTCTGCTGCTGCTGCCTCTGAGGACAGTCGCGCGCTATATGCCCTGCCTGGTCACACCGAAAACAAATAATCGACGCCGTGCACTGCCTGCCTGGATGGTACTCACTACACCGTGGACACGGTCCTCGCGATCCACCCACTGACCCCTACTGCTGTAAAGGTGCTGGCTGCTGTACACTGCCCGATGAAGCATGTCCCTGACCCTTGGGCTTCTTCTTCCGGAAACTCTTCCCGAAGAACTTCTTGACCTTCGAGCCAAAGGACACAGATCTTGTTACTGACGCTGCCAGTGCCGGCGCTCCTGAACCACCCGACGCATGCTAGAAAGAACCCTGCTGCTGGGTAGCCGACAGCTGGCTGTGACCAGAACAAGACTCAGTAGGGATCACTCGAACCCTACCTCGCAAAACGGAGAAACCGCTACACTAGTAGTAAGCGAGTACCTCGGAAAGGGAAGCCCTGCCATCTACAAAACGCATGTCTCATGGCACAAAAATCGACACACGTGCCACGGTGAAGCGACCGAAACTCAACGGTCAACCCGACCAAAAACCCGAAGGTCGAAGTCACAACGACTGACAGTCTGTCACTCACGACTCAACAGGAGTACCTCCCAACTAGAAGCAAGGCCGGTTGCGTCCCCTGACGACTTACACCGTGATGGGAATCGACGTCGAGCATGTACTTTTTCTTTTACATTTATGTCCTTTTAGTTTGTGTTTATATCATTGGGAAAGTATGTACGCAATTGTACGGCTTTGTAAGCCAATGCGTCATTCCCACGGATTGTGTGGGTTTCTATGTAATTTGTCAGTAGGACCAGCAAGGGGGCCCTCAGCCCTTTCCCATTGGTCCATGTCATCCATGTGGGGCTGGTCAACCATCCTAGGTGGCCATCTAGAAGGGTTGAATGCCATTTGACCACATGGGAGACAAGTGGCTTAATTAGTCCAAGGTGGGTTACCTACCTTACCTACCCATTCAACCCATTAACCATGGTCAAGGGGGCGCCCCTCTCCCCTTAGTATTTTATTAATTTTTGTGTGTCATTCACACTTAATCCAATCCCTTCAATCCCCAACCCTTGATCCAAGGATCCACATTAGATTAGATTGGTAGCATATATAAGCTTGTATTTTCATGAGAAAATCAATGAAAAATCAGAAATTTTATGAAATCCAAGAAGGTTTCTTGCGCCCCCTTCCTCTCTCCTCTGGTTCCTCTCCTCCAACCTAAAGTTCTAGAGTGTTTCTACCTCCTATCCCCTCCCCTCTATCTCCGGTGATCGTCTGTGCCGCCACCACCGCCGTTCGTGCCGCCTTCGAGCCGCCGCGAAACCGTTCTCGGTGTTCTGTCCTGCTGGATAGAGGTCCCTTCCCGAAATTCCTGCTATCCGCCACAGCCTCTTCGTGGTCTGCAATTTTTATGGTGTGTTCTTCCCATGTATCCCAAGCTCCACCTAATTTTTTAAGCCCAAATTCCATCATTTAGTATTTTCCCATTTTCGTGCATCTTTCATTCCTAGTTCTGTTTTGTCTCTGTCTACAGTGACAGCAGCCTTGTGTTTCTCACCTCCGGCCATCTTTTTGATTTTTTCAAAACCTCCCAATTTTACTGGGAGCTTTTTCCATCACCCCCTACATCCATAAATTTTCTAAATTTTTTATCAGCCTTCTACCTATTTTTAGAAATTCGTGTTCTTCCTCAGCTATAGTGTTTTCAGTCAGATCCCAAATCCGACCACCATCCACTTCCAAAATCATAACAAATCACCATCACCTCCAAATCCAGATCCAAAAATATTCCTAGTTGCCTTACTTGATTTCCTACAACTTTCATGAACAAGTCGAAGTCTGAATCCGAGGTCTTCATATTGGTCAAAGGCAATCCACTGGAAAGTTCCCTGCTAGTCTGAGAGTTCAGACACTGTACAACAGTAACCTTCAAAACTCGCCAATCAGAAGTACATGCTTGATTATTTTTCTGTAATCACCTTGGGTTGAATCCCTTCGAAGCATCTTTCCAACGGCGCCAGTTTCGTCGCCTTCCGACGTCGGGGCTGATCGCAGTGTCCTTTCTCGCCGGAGCGCACGCTGGAAAACAGAACCGGCAGGTCCGTGGCCGGTTATTCCGACCGGTGCCGATCGGAGCCGCCTGGCCTCCGGCCGGCGAACCAGCGTGCCGCCAGCCCGGGGAGCGCTTCCCTAAGTGTCCCCACTACAGCGGTGCCACCGGGTCCCATACGGCCCCTCCGGACAGCACGTGGGCCCCACAGTCACAAGTTCGGGTGCTGCTGAAGAGACGCGAGAAGCCGCCCGTCAACCCGAATTCGGTCCTCCCGGGCCCGTTTGTGTAGCCCCTTACCTCCCTGCGTGGAGTGGGCAGTAATTCATTTGCTGTAATATGGTGTATTAATTGTCCCGGGAGTACGAGTTTCGGCCAAGTCCGTCTTCCCCACGCCGGGCGCGTGGAGGTATCGTTTTCGCTCCCTTCTCGGCATTTTACTTACTTCATATATATTTGTTTATGCCGCTGCTAGAGAGCATGTGTAGAGATATCTAGCTCGCTTTATCTATTCATTACCGCTACTGCGAGAGAGTGCAAGACCATCCCGTGACCCGATCCGAGCACACGAGAGAGCCGATCACCCTAGCTCACTGCCGGTTTCTCAACCGCGCACGTCCGACGCTTCCCTCGTTAAGGGACAGTCACGAGCTTGTCGTGTCCGTGGTCTCGTCCCGCATCAATTTGGTATCAGAGCGAGTTGAGTCTAGGGTGTCAAAAAGAAAAAAAAAGGTGTCATTTACGTCTAGTCATTAGTCATTTACGTCTAGTCATGTTTAGGGTCATCATTGTTTCAAAACAAAAAAAAGTGTCTTTTTGCATCGCATCCCTTTACTCGGTATATCAAAAGGTGTTGTTCGAACGCTAGGCTACGCCTATCGGGAAGGCCACACACTTGCGCGAGTGGTCTTCGGATCGCTTATCTCCGCCACGTACCGAGTCTTGGTTTACGTCTAGGGTCCTTAGTGTGCATGCATTCCAAACTTGCATAGTCGGTCTAGTGTCTTGTCACCGTGTGTATGCATGTCCATGTCCGCTACCCATGGCCGTTCCCCAAGACCATACGTCCGAGTGGTTAACCTTTGTGGCCAAAGTCAATGTCCTCATGGACCGAGCCCTTGGTTTTACCCCTCACTATGAAAGTCGCTCTACCCAACGGGTCCACAACGGAACTCCATTTCACCGATAGGGAGTCGGGTAATTGGGTTTCTCTTGACATCGTGGAGTCTCTCTCCAAGACAGGCGAGATTGTCCATGATGGTGATTTTGTTTTTGTTGAGTTCTATAAGAGGATCAGATATGTTCTCTACACCGATGGTGCATGGTGCAAGATCGGCACACTTGCTGGTTCATGCCTCATTTTAGGGCAAAAGTGGTTAGGAGAGAGAAGGGCCAATCTTGACTAGGACAAGAGGACTTGCACCTTATGCCCACCTTACCTACCCGGTAAGATCACCCTTAGGGACCCCGTATGTCCAGCCACCCAGCCCCAGCGGTCCACTCCACCTTCGGATTCGCGCTTGGAGCAACCTCATCCCGAGCCACCCGTATTTCTAACGGGTACATTATACATAGCCGAGCCGCTTCTTAGTTGGCTCAAGGATGGCTTGGTCCCACTCCCTTACCCGTCTATGGACCCTACCCTACCTTTAGTACCCGCCAACTCCTACCATACTACGTTCCGATCTCATCACCATGTTGACACATTGGGTGACCTTATCCTTGGTTTAGGTTGGCAATGGCAGTTGACACATATGTTGGCCCGAGGTTTCGACCAACCCACGAGTCGTAGCTTCACCCATCCGGCCTTCGGGTCCATTACCTCTGAGTGCACCGTGGGTTGTGTCACCACGGAGGTTCTTCTACTTCTCCCGCTACCGGATGAGCCCGACTTAATGACTTTACTTCCGAGGGAGGAGTCATATTTCCTATACACGGTCCCATCTACCATGACGGAGGAAGGTGACCACCCGCACCTTCAAGAATTTCACGATTGGGACCATGCCATGTTGGAACCCACCATAAGGGGTCATACCTTCTTTGATCCCTTTGACCCCTTCCCTAGTGGATCCCTAGACCCTTCATATTCCCTTCACTTCTTCGGGGAAGTCCACCTTCATACCCCTTTCCTACGGGTCGGGTCCTCCATACCCACCAAGCCCGTCCATGATACACCTACACCCGGCTCTTCCACACCCGGCTTTCCTAGCCCACTCAAGTCTCCTAAATGTAAAGGGCCGTCCATGCATGACTGGGTCATACTTGGATGTTTAGGTGTTCCCCATACCACCCATCTCCGGTTACATAACATGCATGCATGGCACACATTCGGGTGTCCTGGTGCGGCGTCACCTATGTACGGGTCGGACTAACAATAGGTGTGTCTAGAGTCATGCATGAGTCGATTTCTTATTTGTGTGGTTTGTGTGTCGTTTGTTTGTCTGCATGCGTCTTGTGCAAGCTCATTGTCGTTCTCTTATGAGTAAGAGGCGAGTGGACTCACTTGATGAGTATGGGATCGGCTCCACATCTATACCCGGATCAGTCACCTATAGGGACTCAACGGTGATTCCTAGTGAGTCTTCGAGATGTTTTCTTCCCTTTTGAGAATGCCACTTCGGACTGACCACCTTTAGCCCATAGCAGTTCGCATATCGAGTATATATGGAATGAGCAGGTGACGATCACTTAGAGCGGAGCATACCCGCACTACTTGGCATGGTGACAGATCCGCCGGAGTACTCGAGCATCCATACCCCTACTCGACGGGGTCGAGTTCCTCCCACCCGGGGAGAGTTGATGGGAATCGACGCCGAGCATGTACTTTTTCTTTTGCATTTATGTCCTTTTAGTTTGTGTTTATATCCTTGGGAAAGTAGGTATGCAATTGTACGGCTTTGTAAGCCAATGCGTCATTCCCACGGATTGTGTGGGTTTCTATGTAATTTGTCAGTAGGACCAGTAAGGGGGCCCCCAGCCTTTTCCCATTAGTCCATGTCATCCATGTGGGGCTGGTCAACCATCCTAGGTGGCCATCTAGAAGGGTTGAATGCCATTTGACCACATGGGAGACAAGTGGCTTAATTAGTCCAAGGTGGGTTACCTACCTTACCTACCCATTCAACCCATTAACCATGGTCAAGGGGGCGCCCCTCTCCCCTTAGTATTTTATTAATTTTTGTGTGTCATTCACACTTAATCCCAGCCCTTCAATCCCCAACCCTTGATCCAAGGGTCCACATTGTTGTGACCCCTCTATGTTGATGATGTTGACACTTGCTTTATTTCATTGGCAACACCATTGTTTTGATTGATTGGCAACTGTTTTTGATTTGATGAAATTGCTCTATCAGATTGAGCCAATGGATGTCTGCATTTCTTACTGTCATGAGTCTATACATCGTCCTTTTTGGATAAGGTACACACACTGCATTTCAATTGAGTTGGTTAAGTGTGTACAGCGTCAACGCACTTCATTGGATGTGTGTACAGCATCAACTCGTTAAGTCTGTACAGCGTTCTATGTCTAGAGCTTCATCAAGTCTGTACAGCCAGTCACTTGACAAAGTCTGTACAGTGTCTCATATTGGCAAAGTCTGTACATCGTCGGTTCTGTGGATGCTTTGTTCTTTGAAGTCTATACACTCGATTGTTAGGTCTTCAACTCTATACATTCGAGTGTTAACCTCTAAGTCCATACATTGTCGCATGAAGAGTCTATACAGTGTGCATGGTTCAACAAGTCTGTACAGCCATTGTCTTCATATAGGAAGTCTGTACATTAGACGTGCATGCTCGCCTGTCCCTCCGGATGCTCACCTGGGATCGAGTATGTTCTCCAGTGACTGTTAATGCTCCGATTGGCCAGCGTCTCTCTTGATCAAGTCTATACACTCATTCACTGTTCATGCATTCACAGTGAAGTCTGTACATCCGTTTGGCCATGCATCACTATCCACCAAGTCTATACATTGGTAGAGTCTGTACATCAGACGTGCATGCTCGCCTGTCCCCCCGGATGCTCTCCTGGGATTGAGTATGCCCTCTAGTGACTGCTAATGCTTCCCTAACTTTGAGGATGCTCCCCTGGAGCAGCGATTGCTCCCCAGAGACAGCATATGCTCCACATGCTCCCCTGACGCTGGAGATGCTGTCCAGAGGCCATAGATGCTCCCCTGAGACTTCATATGCTCCCGTGCGAGAACGCACTAGTCTCTGGATATTTAAAAGAATTGTATTACATGCATTCTCTTTCACTAAGTCTGTACAATGCATGCTGCTTATAAAGTCTATACAATGCATTTCATCTTCAAAGTGTGTACAGAGTTTACACTTGAACTGATACGCTTATTTCGACCGACTGACAGGGATTTGGTACTGGAATTGCTGACATGGCTCGTGATCCAAGGAAGGACGAGGCTCCCTGATCGTGACATGTGGAAGCACTGTGCTGAGATGCTGCCACGTGGTCCAAATTGCTGGGCGGGAAACGTGGAGAGCACACGCCTGCTGCTGTTGTTGCTATATAAACAAGCCTTCTTCCACAGAAGAAGTCTGATCGAAAGAAAAGAAGAGAAAGTCTATATAGCAGTGAGCCTTCGATCCACAAAGAGAAAAGAGAGAAGAAGAGAAGAAGGAGAAAAAGAGAGAGGAAGAGATTGAGAGAGATTGAGTTGAGAGAGAGCTGATCGAGAGTGAGAGTGGTTGTATCTCAGTCTCGTGGTTCAAAACCAGAGCTGAGCTTTGCTCTTAGAGCTACATTGTTTGTTTTTGAGCTTTTCTATTTTCGTTTTGATTCTGTCTTTCATTTCCGAATGTTGTTTCTTCAAGCTGTGTGTCAGCGGTCTTGCAGTGGTGGTTTCCACTGGACGGGTTAAGTTGTATTTCCCCAGCGGTTGCAGAGGATTAGATCCTCTGGTCGGCAAGCTGTAGTGCCCAGCGAAGCTGTGTATCAGCGGGTTGTTTGGCCAAGCTGTAAAGCCCAGCGGACGCAAGCTGTGCTGCGCAGCAAGAAGCCATACTCGGTTGAGTGTGGGGTGGACGTAGGTCGTTGACCGAACCACCTAAAAATTGTGTGTGCAGTGTGTTTGTGTTTTTGTGTGATCTGTGTGTGATGGGAAATTCTTGCTTAGCTTATTTGATTGCATCGCTTATGCTCATGTCTAGCTTTCGACCTTTTGTTTAGCATCCTTTGTTTAGCTTAACTGACGTTCGCCTAAATTCCGCTTTAGAACTTACAATAGTTTTAAATTAGGCAAGTTGATCTATTCACCCCCCTCTAGATCCACAATCTGTGGAGATAGACTGTGTCCATCTAACCCAACACACATTAGATTAGATTGGTAGCATATATAAGCTTGTATTTTCATGAGAAAATCAATGAAAAATCAGAAATTTTGTGAAATCCAAGAAGGTTTCTTGCGCCCCCTTCCTCTCTCCTCTGGTTCCTCTCCTCCAACCTCAAGTTCTAGAGTGTTTCTACCTCCTATCCCCTCCCCTCTATCTCCGGTGATCGTCTGTGCCGCCGTCGCCGCCGTTCGTGCCGCCTTCGAGCCGCCGCGAAATCGTTCTCGGTGTTCTGTCCTGCTGGACAGAGGTCCCTTCCCGAAATTCCTTCTATCAGCCACGGCCTCTTCGTGGTCTGCACTTTTTATGGTGTGTTCTTCCCATGTATCCCAAGCTCCACCTAATTTTTTAAGCCCAAATTCCATCATTTAGTATTTTCCCATTTTCGTGCATCTTTCATTCCTAGTTCTGTTTTGTCTCTGTCTACAGTGACAGCAGCCTTGTGTTTCTCACCTCCGGCCATCTTTTTGATTTTTTCAAAACCTCCCAATTTTACTGGGAGCTTTTTCCATCACCCCCTACATCCATAAATTTTCTAAATTTTTTATCAGCCTTCTACCTATTTTTAGAAATTCGTGTTCTTCCTTAGCTATAGTGTTTTCAGTCAGATCCCAGATCCGACCACCCTCCACTTCCAAAATCAGAAAAAATCACCACCACCTCCAAATCTAGATCCAAAATATTCATGTCTTCCTTACTTGATTTCCTACAACTTTCATGAACAAGTCGAAGTCTGAATCCGAGGTCTTCATATCGGTCAAAGGCAATCCACAGGAAAGTTCCCTGCTAGTCTGAGAGTTCAGACACTGTACAATAGCAACCTTCAAAACTCGCCAATCCGAAGTACAGGCTTGATTATTTTTCTGTAATCACCTTGGGTTGAATCCCTTCGAAGCATCTTTCCAACAGCGCCAGTTTTGTCACCTTCCGACGTCGGGGCTGATCGCAGCGTCCGTTCTCGCCGGAGCGCGCGCTGGAAAATAGAACCGGCAGGTCCGTGGCCGGTTATTCCGATCGGTGCCGATCGGAGCCGCCCGGCCTCCGACCGGTGAACCAGCGTGCCGCCAGCCCAGGGAGCGCTTCCCTAAGTGTCCCCACTACAGCGGTGCCACCGGGTCCCACACGGCCCCTCCGGACAGCACGTAGGCCCCACAGTCACAAGTTCGGGTGCTGCCGAAGAGACGCGAGAAGCCGCCCGTCAACCCGAATTCGGTCCTCCCGGGCCCGTTTGTGTAGCCCTTTACCTCCCTGCGTGGAGTGGGCAGTAATTCATTTGTTGTAATATGGTGTATTAATTGTCCCGGGAGTACGAGTTTCGGCCGGGTCCGTCTTCCCCACGCCGGGCGCGTGGACGTATCGTTTTCGCTCCCTTCTCGGCATTTTGCTTACTTCATATATATTTGTTTATGCCGCTGCTAGAGAGCATGTGTAGGGATATCTAGCTCGCTTTATCTATTCATTACCGCTACTGCGAGAGAGTGCAAGACCGTCCTGTGACCCGATCCGGGCACACGAGAGAGCCGATCACCCCAGCTCACTGCCGGTTTCTCAACCGCGCACGTCCGACGCTTCCCTCGTTAAGGGGCAGTCACGAGCTTGTCGTGTCCGTGGTCTCGTCCCGCATCACACTGCACCACAGGTGAACTACCTAGCGTGGTAGTGCCTACCAGAGGCACGGACACCGAAAAAGTAACCACAACGAGTGACTAGCTGGGGTCACGCCCGTCGGCATGGGTCCAACCGCCCCCAACCACGTGTGCACACACAGACCATGCGTCCTAGGTCTGGCCCTCTGACCGGTTTTCCCCTGGAGCCAGACTCTGGCTACCGACGAGGGGCCCGACGGGAACCGGTCCACAAACCGTCTCTAAGGGTAGCCTCTCCACCACTCCCTGGTGGGACCATACGCGTGTAAGCAGGCTACGACTAGTGGAGGGTCACTACTGAGTAGACTCTCAAGTCAACGGAAAACAACGTCCGCGTCCGACGACGTACAGGGACCGTCCCACGTACCAGCATCGTCGCATGGCGACCACGGTCAGAGAAGAAACGGGACTACAAACAACCCGGTGCAGTCCTGAGCCTGGCGATCTACCCTAGACGCGTTACAGTCTCTGACGGTCTAGGGCTAGACCGTCACAGCCACCTGACGGCCCAACGTAGGGGCATCAGACACTCGGTGCAAAACTAACTGTGACGCGCCAACCCTGGTGCGTGACGGTCTGTGACGCGCCAGTCCTGGTGCGTCACCGTCTCTGACGCACCAAACCTAGTGCGTTAAGAGGCGAGAGGGGACAAGCTGTGACGCACACCTCTAGGGGCGTCACAGTCTCTGACGGTCCTACGCAGGCGCGTCAGAAGAATGGGCTGTGTCAAATCTGACGGTCCCATACAGGGGCGTTACAAGGCTGTGACGCGCCAGGCATGGTGCATCACAGACCTTGACCCCCAATAGTCAAAATTCAATGGTCGAAAGCCAACGGTCAGATCATCCCTGACGGTCCAACCCAGGCGCGTCACAGCGCCCTGGCGGTCTATCGTGGGACCGTCACAGCCCATATACCCCAATTGGCTAAAACAGGGCTGTAACGCACCTACCTAGGCGCGTTACACTATGTGACGGTCACTGGAAGGACTGTCACACCGACCCGACGGTGAAACAGCATGAAACGCCTAAAAACTTAAACCACGCCCCCATACCTTCATAGGAGAGGGGGAAATCAAAGGGAAAGACCCATGGGGACCCCTAGCATGATTCTAGGCCATCAAAACGCCGGATCGCGGCTCAAATCCATAGATCGGGCGAAATCTCCCCAACACATGCTTTTGCCCAAACCCGCTCAAAGACACCCCTCTCGGCTCCCATTCGGCCTACAAAACGCGGGGGATGATGGGATGAGCATAAGGATTCATCCCCCTACCTCAATGGAGCGAAAGCTCCGCCGAATCAAGCTCGAACCACGAAGAACGCTTTTAGAAACCCCGCTCCTTCACGCTTCCCACGAACACCGTACGCCCACGAGCTCGCCTTGTCGCCGCCCATGTCGCCGCGCCGTTTGTAGCCAGAGAGAGGCTCGCCGCGTCGAAATGGGAGAGAGAGAGGAAGAGGAGGGTTACAGCTTGTTGAGCCTAAGGGGCATGCTGGGCTCCCTCCTTTTCTTGCATGAATTCGGCAAGGTTTGGGACGCCGTCAAATTCCTCCTCTGGCTGAGGAGGAGTCACCGCTGGTGGAGCTGAGAGACTGCTTGCTTCTTTGGTCGAAGGAGACCCTTGGGAGCGTGCCTGCCTCTCTGCTCGGGCTAACAGGAATTCGGCAAATGAAGGGGTGCTCCGACTCCTGGCTCCTTCGGGATAGAGACCCGACGGTGGAGGGATCTCAGTGCCTCGAACCTTGGGCTCGAGGACCTGGTATGGCTGCTCTCCCATGAGCATGATGTTGAGGTTATCCGGGGGAGGGCGCCCCCACTTCCTTCCCGAACTGGTGGCGTGTTGGGAAGCGGATGCTTCAGCCTGGTTCACCTGTGTCGGCTCATGGGGTAGCTCTTCTTCTTTTTCTTTTAGGGAGAGGGCGGTGTCGAACAACGCCGAGAGGGTTTTACAGGCGATGACATCCTCCTTTTTCTTCTTGCTCCTGGGCCTTCTCTTCTTCTTCCTCTTTTCTACTGTAGCCGGCGGCTGCTCTTGGGGAAGTTCACCCCACGGGGGAGGTTCTTTCTCTGCTTCAGTTTCTGCTCCCGGAGCCAGTTCGAGTGATTCGAACTCCTTTGTGCTCTTTCTGTCATAAGTTGGGGCATAAGGATTCTCAGTGCCATAACAAGCTTAAGAAAATTGGCTCAGCAGCTCAAGCCGTCACCACTATTCCACAGGAGGCCTCATCTACGATGGTGGAGCCTGTTGCCCCGACAGCCAAGGTTTGGCGTATTAAAGAGCGCGTTCCTCATGATATGCCGGAAGGCACACTTTTATGTTCTCTAGAGTCGTTGGTGAATCAAGATTCTTCAGGCGTGGCCATCGTCATACATGCCCATGAGGAGGGGTCTCCCTCGAACTCCAATGGCTGTGCCCATACAGAACTAGCTGGTGACGCTCAGAAGCAGTGCAATTCAGCTGAAGTGGTCAGTTCGAGGACGCTTGGACCCGATGTTCAGCCGGTGGTAATTCCGTCACCGGGTGACGTGCATGGCGCATCGCCCTCGGGCTCTTCTGCACATGGCTACCAATGCACTCAGCAAATCTACCATAGTGAGTCTAATGGAGCAGGTCCGGATACGCTGCTCGCTCTGAATGCTAAAACTCCGGAAGAAGTCTCCCGGGTTACCTCCGCTGAAAATGCTCTCATGCCTGCAGTTCTTTTAAACAAGGCTGGCCAGCTGGCATCTAAAAAAAGCATGCGAACCAGATCACAGCTTAAGGCTGCTTTGAACTCGTCGGGTTATTCCTCCTCATGATTTGTCTCGCCATCTTTTGGAATATTAGAGGCGTTGCCAACTCTGCCTCTAAGCATACCCTAAAGCATATTATTAGTAACTACCAGATTAAACTTGTTGCTATCTCTGAGCCGAAGCTCTCGCCCAGTCGAGTAGATTCTATCCGCCGATATATCCGTATGGATTCTGTTATTACTATTAATGAGGAGGATTCTAAAATATGGTTATTCTGGCGCCAGGATATCTCCCTTCGAGTTCATAGTACTTCCTCTCAGCACATTACCGTGGCTATTCTTAATAATGACGCGCCCTCCTCCTTTATCACGGTTGTCTACGGTAGCTGCATTCTAGTTGATCGCCGTGATCTTTTCGATTCCCTGCTGGACTTCTCTACGGATGTATCCATTCCTTGGGTAGTCGGCGGTGATTTCAACTGCATCACTTCCCCGTCAGAGAAGTGTGGGGGTCGCCTCACCACAATGCACTCAATGCTGGACTTCACATCCTTCATCTCAGCAGCTGGCCTTCTGGATGCTGGTTATTCAGGCTCCCCTTTTACTTGGCATAATAATAGAACTGGGCTTGCGACGATTAAGGCCAGGCTCGACCGTGTGCTTTTCAACTCTCAATGGCTGGATGCTTTCCAGGGATCTTCTGTTAAACACCTCCCTCGGGGGCCTTCAGACCACTCTCCACTCCTCTTGGAGGTTAACACCATCGGCAAGTCACCGGCCAGGTTCACATTCCAATCCATGTGGTGCACCCACCAATCTTTTCTTGAGGTGGTTTCTGAAGCCTGGAAGAAGAATGATGCCTCTAATATTAATCCCATTGTCACACTTCAAAACAAGCTCCATGAGGTTAAATCCACTCTGAGACTGTGGAATAAGTCTGTCTTTGGTGATATAAAGCAAAATATTGCAGATGCAGAGGCAAGGGTATCCACGCTCCAATGTGCTTTCGATAATGATCCCTCGGCTGACGCCAGAACGGATCTCAATGAAGCGAATGCCTGTCTTAGGAGGGCCCTACATTGTGAAGAGCTGTTCTGGTTCCAAAAGGCTAGGATGGAATGGTTGTCGAATGGTGATAGGAACACGGCATTCTATCACTCGGTTGTCCAGGGAAACAGGAGGAGAAACTTCATCCACCGGCTGAAGATCAATGAGGACTGGTGTGACAACCAAGATACCTTGCGAACGGAGGCTGCCAACTTCTTTCAAAATCTACTCTCCACTGAACTGCACTCCATTGATAAAGGGCTTTTACAGGTCATCCCTGCCATTATCAATAGCGCCCAGAATGAAAAGCTTTGTGAAGCTCCTACTGAAGCTAAAGTCCGTAAGGCTATTTGGGGCCTGAATGGGAACGGAGCGCCGGGGCCGGATGGATTTACCGGCCTTTTCTTCACCTCGTGCTGGGACATTATTTCTAAGGATGTTGTCGCGGCTATTCAGGGGTTCTTCCGGGGATTTCCTCTACCTCGAAGCGTCTCCTCTAGCCTCATTGCGCTCATTCCCAAAGTCGAGCACCCTTCAACCTTCGGTGAATTCCGACCAATTAGCCTCTGCAACTTCTGCTTCAAGATCATTTCTAAAATCTTGGTTGATCGCCTTACTGATATTCTCCCAGCCATTATCTCCGATGAGCAAGGAGCCTTTGTTAAAGGTAGACTCATCCTTGACAATGTTGCTTTGGCTAGGGAATTGGTGAAGGATCTCAACCAGAAGACGAGAGGCCATAATCTCATTTTTAAATTAGATATGATGAAGGCTTACGACAGAGTGGAATGGGATTTTCTCCTTGCCGTCCTTGCTAAATTTGGTTTCTCTCCGAGGTTCAAATCCCTCATTAGTATGCTGGTTTCTAACAGTTGGTCTTCTGTCCTTTTTAATGGTACCACCGCTGGTTTTTTTAAATCCACCCGAGGTCTGAGACAAGGCGACCCTCTAGCCCCAGCATTATTTGTTATCATGCAGGAGGCCCTCAGTAGAGGTCTGTCTAACCTCTATGCTTCTAGTGCTATTCAGCCATACAATGGCCCGCGGGCGTGTCCGATTGTCTCACACCTCCTGTTCGCAGATGATACACTGGTTTTCCTCAATGGCCATGCTGCCAATATCAGAAGATTTCTGCATTTTCTCCGCCACTATGAAGCTTCCTCCGGTCAGAAGATTAATGCGGGGAAGAGCTCTTTCCTTATTTCAAGCAAGGCTCCCCCACTCTCAATTGCTTCCATCTCTGAACTCACTGGGTATAGGCATCAAACTGATGTGATTACCTCCTTGGGTGTTCCATTAAGGCCCGGTCGTGTTCTTGTATTGGACTACAGGCCTCTCATACAGAAGATCAACCACTGCCTGCTTTCTTGGAAATCTAATTTCCTTTCACAGGCGGGGAGGGTGACTTTGATTAATTCTATTCTAAGCTCCATTCCTATTTACCTGGCTGCTTCTACTTCTGTCCCCAAGACCATCTCAAAATATATTGACAAGGCCTCGGCTAACTTCCTCTGGAATGGCACTGGGGATGCTCAAAGATGCCACTGGATTTCTTGGGACACTGTGAAGCTTCCTCTACTTGAAGGCGGCCTTGGTATCAAAAGCTTTCACCACGTTCAGGTTTCCCTCGCTACCAAGCAGCTCTGGAACATCCTCAATGGTAGCTCGCTTTGGTCTACATATGCCCGCTGCAGATATAAAGTTGGCAAGTCTATAGCTGATTCAGCTCCTTTCCCTTGTGGTTTGTCATCTGCCACATTCAATGCGGTTTCTGCTATAATCTCCAACAATGCATGATGGATCATTGGAGATTGGCACAAGGTTGATTTTCTTAATGACACTTGGATTGGCAGTGTCCCCCTCAGGGAAACTCTAACTTCCCCGTACACTGGTCCTCCTGCTACTGTGTTTCAAGTTTTCAATGACAAAGACCACCCAATCCGCAGGGTGTTGTCTTCTCCTCAGCTACTGGAAGATATTACTCTCCAGAATGACTTCCCAGATGCTCGTATCTGGACCGGCAATCCCGATGGCTCCTTCTCTACTAAATCAGCCTACCATGCCGTCAGGCCTGCTGGTGTTTACAGACCTCCTCTACGGAAGCTCTGGCACTCCCATTTCTATCGTCGGGCCTCGACCTTCTGCTGGAAGGTTATCCATAGAGCAATCCCTGTGGACAGCCGTGTAGCTGATTGTGGTGTATACATGGCCTCCAGGTGTTCCTGTTGTAATGCTCCCAGGACTGAGGACATGAACCACCTCTTCCTCCACAGCGACATCGCTAAGGAACTCTGGCGCTGGTTCGCCCCCCTTGCTATTCCGGGATGCTTGCTCAATGAGCAAGTGACTATGAGCTTGTGGTCTTCCTTAGAGTCATGCACTGTTGCGTCCGCAGTTGGCTTCATATCCATTTACACCTTGATTCTAATGCTCTGGGAAATCTAGAAAGCCAGATGCCTGAAGCTGTTCCAGGAGATGCGTACCCCCATCAGAAGCATCATCTTCTCCATTAAAGCCAAGGTTGATTGGGCGTTGGAGAATATCACCTTCCATCAACGGTCATCTCCTACGGACCTATCTATTCTGACTTCCTACAATTACCATCCGAGGTTCAAACATAAAGTTCTTAAACTTGTCAGATGGATACCACCTATTTCTGACTTCTGCCTCAACGTTGATGGAGCTTGCAAAGGAAACCCAGGCATCAGTGGGGGAGGAGGCTACATCCGATCCACAACTGGTGACATTGTCTTGGCGTTCGCACATTACTATGGTGCTGGCACCAGCCTGCTTGCTGAAGTCCGAGCACTGTGTGACGGCTTACGGATGGCGTCCGCGATGGGCCTTCACCTTTCCTCCATTCAATGCGACTCTGCTGCTATTGTTCGCTCCATTCGAGAGAATGTGATTCCTTCTTGGGAGTCCACTCGCTGGTGGCGGGTGATCCAGAGCTACCTCAATTCATGCAGCTCCACCGTTAATCATGTCTACCGAGAAGCTAACCGTGTGGCGAACTCCCTTGCCTCCCACGCTTGTGCCTCGAGGATGAACGAGATCTTCCTTTCGGCTCCTAGCCTTCCGAATTTGTGTAAAGCCAATGTTATTTTGGACAACTCGTCCTACAATAGCATTAGATGGGTCTAGCCCTTCTGCCTCCTTCCTACTCTTGTTGCCCCCAGGGGTATGCCCCGGTGATACGTGTAAACTCAAATTTATTTAAATAAAAGTTTCTCACCTTTGCTTTGGTCTAGTGGAGTGGGAACATTCACTCCCTCTGGGATTGGGTGCACTCTCCTAGATCGACCCAAAGGCCTTAATTTTAAAAAAAAAAGTGATTCGAACTCCTCCGAGGGGACATACTCTTTCAGCTCCACGGGCTGGATTTTGGGTTGTTCATAATCTTCCAGCCCATCAATAACAGCCTGGAGTCTTTCAACCGCCGGGCTAGTCTTCTTGTGCGTCCGCATCGGGATGTGTTTCTTTTTATTGTGAGTTGGCCGCCTCATGACTAGCCGAGGGGCCGTGTCATGCCGGACCGGGTTCGCTGGGGGCGGCGCTAGCCGGGGTGTCACACCCCTCACATGAACTTCTGGGGTGGGCTGAGAGATCCGTCCTCTTCTATTCCTCCTGGGTACGGTCTGCCAACCCCCTTGGTCTTGAGCCGGGGCCATAATAAAAGTTTCATAGGTGGCGCGGGTGCTGGCCTCTGCCCACTCTTCAGGCAACTCCTGGTATAATGACACCATGTTGATGGTGGAGGTTATGTTGGGAAGCTCATGCGGCTGCGGGGGGTCTACCTTGTGCTCCCCCATGTCTAGCTCCTCATTCTTGATTAAGGACTCAATGACGTCCTTGAAGACGTAGCAGTCCTCAATAGTGTGCCCGAGCATTCGGTGGTACAGGCAGAAGCGCGGGTCGTCTTTCTTCTTCAGGTCACCGAGCCTCTTTGGTTCTGGCAACGTGATTTTGTTGTAGCTGGTTGCCCACTCGAACAGGAGCCAGGACTTGTCTCGGGAGAAGGAATATAGCTTGCTTCTCATCTTTTCTCTCAGCGAGGGGCCATCCCGCCGTTCTATAGTTCTGGGCGAGGGAGGGTTGGTGGCCCCTTTGGCTTTTTCCCTCTGTTTCTCAAAGGTCTGGAAATCTAGTGCATGCACCTCAGGGGGAGCTGGCTTCTTCTCGGCCTGCCTGGCTCTTTGGCTCGATGCAGCCGGGGTGGAGGAATATCAGGCCAGAAATGCCTCAATCTTAGCTACTATATTATTCAGGCGGTCAAATGTCTTGACCTCAGCGCCGATCATCCTTTCCAGGATTTCTTTTTCTTAATTCTATTTGTAGATCTGCACTGCGTCCTCCTGATGCGGGGGACGCCTGCACCTCATGCTGAGGTTCCTTCACCTTTTGATGTAGTCGAGAGCCGACTCGTCATTCCTCTACCTTGTGGCACAGAGCTCTGCCACAGTGACTTCCCGTTCAGCAACGTGGAACCTTTCTTTGAACTTTTTCTGCATGTCGGGCCAATCAGCAACAGACCCGGGCGGCAAGCTGGAGTACCACTCAAAGGCAAGCCCAGTGAGTGTCGAGCCGAAAAACTTCAGGAGGTAGGCCTCATCGACAGCCAGATCTCCCATGACATTCACATAATAGGCAATGTGTTCCCTGGGAGACCCTTGCCCATTAAACTTTTCAAACTTCGGTGGCTTGGTGACGCCAATCGGCAGCTTCTTCGCGGCATAATGAACAGGATAGGGCACCCGGTAGACGTCGAACGACGTCTGATCCCCGTCGCCTCTCTCTACTAATTTCATGTCTATCATTTGTTCAAGCATCAACCGGCTGACTGTTGCTAGGTCGACCGGACTTGGATAGAAATGGGCGGGCTGCGCACTCGGGGTAGTCAGCACAGTCGCCTGAGGGGCCATGGGGGACCCTTGGGAAGGTGGGGCCTGCGGGGGGGCCGGTGCTGTGCCCCCAGGGAAGCTGGGAGTTGCTGGGGAGGTCACAGCTTGCAGAGTTGCTTCTGAAGATTGCCTGTTGCCCGCGGGCGCTTCGAGCAGAACCTCGGTCTGTCCGGACGTCGAGGGTTGTGCGTTCCGCTCATTTAGTTGCTTCTTCAGCAACTCAATCTCTTGCTGGAATCGTTGCATCATGTACAACATTACCGGGTCGGTTGTGGGGAGACTGGGCATGCCCCCTGTCTCTTCGGCCGGGGCGTCCTCGGATGTTGTGGAGGGCCCGCCGCTCGTGTAGCCGGTGGTGACTACATTGGCCGTGAGAGCCGCAGGAGGTTCTTCGTGAAAGGTTTCTTTGGCGCCTGTCTGTGCCACTTCGCCTGCCGCTCTTCCCCTTCTAGTGAGAGGCCCTGGTCTGATGGCGAGTCTGGCCACTTCTTTAGGGTCGGTGGGTAGGTCCCCGTACCGACCAAAAACTCCTGCCATATTGCAGGTGAAGACTCTCCGATTTCTATTTCTCTTCACCATCCTCCGGGATGACCTCCCTGGGAATACCAACCTGTCGAAGACCGATCGTCGGGGCGGCGCTTCCTCCCGAAAAGGGGACTGGCGCGGCTCCTCCGACCGATTCCTCGACCTTGCACTGGGTACGGCTAGGGCTTCTTCTTCTTGGAAAGCAGAGGTCACTGCCCCCAGCAGTCTCTGGTGACCCAAGGGAGTGCTACCTACGCCCCAGAGGTAGTTTCTCATGGCCTGCTCGATCCCTTCCCACTCCTGGTCGGGGAGAGCAGCCGGTGGTTGTATCCCGATGGCAATGATAGGAGGGGAGTAAACCCTGGGTGCCGGGTGGGCAGCATTATGCCGGCGCCCACGGCGATGGCGGCGGGCATTCTCGGGCGGCACCGACATGACAGGTGCCGGTTGGCAGGCTGGGGTCGTCACCTCGACCCTTTCATCTTTCCGGGCCCTCTTCGGGCGGAAAGTGTTGGGTCCCGCCTGGACGGGTGCAGTGGGTTGGGCCTCCTTGGGAACCCAAATTTGCCTCAGTTTGGCCGGCCTGTGAGCCGGTGTGGTCCTCGGTGTCGCGGCTGGGACAGTGGGCGTCACCTTCTCTTTTAGCTTCTCCAGCCCTTGGAAAGAGTTACGGACTGGGATGGTCGGGACGATGCGGTCCGGTATCACCTGGGACCTCTGTCCATCGAGGTGGACCCGGATGGTCCTGACAGCCATGGATTTCCCGGAGCTGGATATGCGGGGTCCCGGGACGACACCGGTGGTGTTCCCTCGGAGCCTCCTCCGGTGAGATGCCGACCCCTGGTGGGACGGGCCAGCGGTCTGGTGCACATGGTGCACGCTGCAGCTCAGCGTTGTTGCCGGGACGCCGTTGTCGCTCTTGGCCACAGCTCGGTCGACATCAGCTTCAGTGGCCCCCGGGGTGGGAGCGTTGGTCTGGGGCTCATCGGATGCTTTCACGTCGAGTAGGTTGACAAAGGCCACCCCAAGAAAGTTAGGGAAGCCCACCGTGGGAGGGAAGCTCCCGAAGTTGAGGGGGACCGCGAGGTAACCGCCCCGAACATGGTTCTCGACGACCTGAGGGCTGCAGGTAATTGCCATTGTTGGTACCATAATGCGATTCTCCTGCATTTACGGAAGTAGCGCAATTAGTATTATAAGAAGGGGGTCGCAGGGCCCCTAATTTCGGCAAAGAGATGAAGGGTGGATCGGTCCCACCGGGCGTGCCAGACTTGGGGACGCACTAAAATTCGCTCATCATTTTGTCATCTTCATATTATGGCATTTATTCAGAAATGGTCGATTCGTCTATTAAGTGTGTGGGCGTGCCAGTCACAGAGTGACAATTTATTCAGGCTCCGAGGATCCCATGGTGCGCTTGATCCGACTTCGTCAGACGATTGTGTGGTTTGTGTCGGGATCGGATCCCATAGTGCCGTAAAGGCCACGACGTCATTTACATCCCATGTACGAGGAAACACCCTTGATTAATTATCGAAATTAGGGGCCATGCGGCCGAAAGGACTAATACTAACTGCGCGAGAAAGAGGCGGGAATAAATCACACTAAGGTCCGCATCAGGATACGAGCCACGGGCTGTGTCGGTCACTCGTGGACCTTTTTCATATTTGGACAAAGGTCCGTAATAGAAACGCGGTGAAAGCCGGGATAAATCTGTTCAAATGTCTGCCGAACGCGCGGTAATTTTAGTAGTGGCTCGGAAGGGATCCGGCCTGAGAAACGGGCCCGGTTCAATCGGAATGTCGGCCCGAGGTGAGGTCGAGTCATATCCGTGTTGGGGTAATTCCCGCGACTCAGGTCCGACCTGCAAGGGCAGCATTGTTATTCTCTCTGCACCGGGTCACGGGGAGAGATGGGACTGCATTGTGGATCATCGCTACATTATAATTTTTTTTGGGTCTCCCGTTATATGTATATTTTTATGTATATATATATATATATATATATATATATATATATATATATATTATTGTTTACTTTCCTTTTATGCATTTTTGGGGTGGGTTTATTACTTCCTTTCTATTTACTGCCCGCGTTTTCCCCTTTTATTCATTCATCGTAGCCTTCATTATTATTATCACCATTGTCCTTACTATTGCATTTTTTATCATTATTTCTTCTATTTTGATCATTGATGCTACTACATTTTTTTCCCTTTCTCGTTTACACGTTTTATACTTGGAGGAGTGAGCCGTTGGAGGGCTAAAGGGGTGTGCCGTTGACCCGGGGGTGGTGTGCCGGCGAAGGCACCCGAAGGGTGTATCGAGGAGAGGGGCGCAGGCGTACCGCCGAAGGAAGAAAAGGAGTGTACCGCTGAAGAAAGGTGGGTGGAGTGTGCGCCGGCCAAGGAGGGTGGAAGGTGTACCGGTGAAGGGCGCTAGGGTGTACCGGAGAGGGGCATGGCAAGTGTATCGTCGAGGGGTTCCAAGGGGTGTACCGAGGAAGTGAGCAGGGAGGTGTACCGGGGAAGGGCTCGAAGAGGGTGTGCCGGGGGAGGCAGCAGGGGAGTGTGCCGTGGAAGGGTCCAAAAGGGCACTGGTAGGGTGTGCCGGCGAAGGACTGGAGTAGGCGTACCGGTGAAGGCCCACTCCTCCTCCACTTCTTTTAAGGCTTTTCTTTTCTTCTTTTCTTTGATCTTTATGCAGTTTTATACAAATCTTTTATCCCTCTTCTCACAATCTTTTCTTTACAGATTGAGCATTTAATTCACCACGTCGTCATTTAATCCGATTCTTCTCATGTTGTCCGCAGTGCCTTATTTCGGTTAGAGTGTTCTATCGCCGATCGCTCCATTCGTTTGTTGCTTCCTTTTGTCTTTTGATGTGTTATTGTTCCATTTGTTTGTTGCTTCCTTTTGCCTTTTCAATGTATTATTATTTCTGCTTCCTTTTGCCTTTTCAACGTGTTATTATTTCTAACGAAAATTCGGCAACATCTCCCCTTGACCCGAGCATAAGGGAGATAAAGGGAATGCGCCCACACGGAGTGGCGGAACCCGACAATTGGAGGTGGGCGCTCGAGAGCGACAGCACCTTTAATAAAGCCTCAGAAAACCCGAAATCAACGATGGCCAAGAGACCCCTCTAGGGGCGACTGGGAAGTGTACCGGGCTAGGGACGCTGGGTGTGTGTCGGCGAGGAGTGGCCTGGAGTGCACCGGGGAAGACCCGCAGGGGTGTGCCGGCGAAGGGCTTGGCCAGGGCTGTAGATCGGATTAAAAATCCTCACTTTTGGGAGTGAAAAATATATAACATGACAACAACATGTATAAGACGTGATAAAAAATATATAGCACGAGGTGCTAAAGGGGAGTTGTGATCGCCAGAGGGTTTACCTCAATAAGAAGAAAATGAGATCGCGTGTACCTGGTGAAGAGTGGGATGCGGGATAAACGTGGAGTTCCTCCTCCAACTCCAATCGGCCGGCTGATGAAGTGGGTTTTCTTGATTGATTACCTTGTAAAAATACAATGAAAAACAAGCAAAAGAGAGGGGGATCAGCCAAAGTGCAATAGTATCAATCCAAAGCTAACCTAAGATGATGAAAAGACATCAACATGCGCACCTCTTTTTGGTTTTATAAACCCCTAGCAGAGAACTAGGGAAGGGAAAAAAATGCTTAATGCAATAGGAAACTGACAGTATGACAATGATTGAACTCAAATAAAATAAGCACAATATAACCCTGCTCTCCCTGACGAGAGTGGAGGGAAACCGTGAATGATGTTGGATGGATTGTAGAAAGATGGATGCAGTAGGATGAAGCCCGATCGGATGCAGTAGTACACCACGCTGCAGCAGGATGAAGTGCAAAGAAGGGGAGATTGTGATCTTCTGGGTTTAGGGCGTTCAACAATAATGATGATAATCAACAAACAACAACAACAACCCTGCAACCTTTCCAACCTTTTCCAACCTTTCCTACGCTCGACAAGGAGCCTCTTATATAATGTTCAATCGGATGTGATCAAATAAGGGAATTGATAAGAACGGGTAGTGAGGCATCCACGGAAGGATTAAGATCGGGCAAGAGTCCAAGGATAGCAGGGAACTGTGGGGGGAAAGATGGAAAAAAAGGACTCTGGAGTAAAACACGCCTTAAGACAGGGCGTCTATTTATGAATTGACGACCTGATATTGGGACGTTTCTTAAAACACGACCTAGTAAAGGCCGTTTCTTCCTGGATTTAATTTTGGAAATAAAAACTTCCTCTGTTTGGAAATTAATGGAACACGCCTAAGGTAACAGCGTTTCTTCAAAACACGCCCTGAGGAAAGGCGTTACTCACAAAATGCCTTTTATTTTGAAAATAGATAATTCCAGAAATTAACGGATAATACCAGGAATTGACGCCCTCACCTACGGTCGTTCTTTCCTTGAAAACGCCTTATGACAGGTCGTTACTTTAAAAAGTAACGCCCTTCGTCAAGTCTTTATTCACAAAAATGCAGGAAAAATGCAGAAAAACTCACAAAAATAGAAAAACTTTATGTTATAGGAATATTGAAGTCCACTTGGGGCGTTTATATAATAACATGAGATTTGATCAACAAACGTCAATTTTGGCGTGTCTACAGCTGCCCCGCCTTGGCGTCTGCTTTGCAAGGGAGTGAGACGGAAATGGAATGAAGTGTAATGAAAGGAATGAAGCGGAACGAACTGATAAGGAGACGCCAAGGTGTGATGGGACACGTCTCAGACACTAAGCATTTGAAATCTTTCCAAGATTCTGAGTGAAACAACTCTGAGTGGTTCCAAGGAAACAATCGATTTGTTGGATAAAAGGAGATTAAACTAAGTAAATAAAGGGTGTGCGCGCGGGCACGACAGGGAAAGACCATTGGAGAGCGATTACCAGCCAATGTGGACGTGCTGCAACCAAGGTAAATTTTGCAGAAAAGTAAAGAGAATTGGGATAGAGATCCAACAAAAGGGACACTTTCAAGGAATCAGCCTGAACGGCTTCAAATAGAACGAAAT